>SCDY01000052.1:0-143715 GCA_004143825.1 Drosophila micromelanica | reverse complement strand
CCTGAAATGTAGAATTAATCTAGACAACGAACCATGAACAAAAAGACCAACCTTTTGAAAATCGGTTGAGTTTTGGCAAAGTTACGACTGGGGAAAGTTGAGATATACCCTCATATGGGAGCACTAGGGTATATATTCGAAAATTTTTAACATAAATTTGGACCAAAAATTTAATTTTTAACCTGAAATGTAGAATTAATCTTGACAACGAACCATGAACAAAAAGACCAACCTTTTGAAAATCGGTTAAGTTTTGGCAAAGTTACGACTGGGGAAAGTTGAGATATACCCTCATATGGGAACACTAGTGTATATATTCACAAATTTTTAACATGAATTTTTTTAATCTTATATGTTCTATATGTATTATATAATACTATATTGTATTGTACTTGTATTTTACTTAACCAGCTATAATATTAAAACCAATATATCGATAGCTATCTTAAAGCGATAACTTTGCATCATTGCCACGCCTCTGTCGAACACAAGTAAAAACAAATTACAGATGCTATCTATCTTCTGTCCGTCCGTGCAATCGTCATCCGTCTCGTTTTGAGATAAGCTACCTGTCAATTGTCAACACAAAAACAACTTCCGCAAGCACTCAATCATTTGGGAGCAGCTTCAGCAGCAACAACTTCAACAACAGCTTCAACAGCAGCTTTAACAGCAGCTTTAGCATCAGCGTTTGCCACGAAAGTGAAATCCGATTCAAGAATTGCTGTGACTACTCTTCTAATTGAATTAATTAGCCGCAGTTATGCAAATGCGGCAACTTGTTGCACATTTATTTTACGATTTTTATTCGCCTCTAGATGGTTACTTACTTAACATATTCGCCAAGTGTCAACACAAACAGGTAAAAAACAAAAAAAAAAACGTGAGTTTAACACTCACATATATTCATTTGAGTATTCACATGGTTATTCATATATGTGTTGGCCCATTATTCTTTAAACTGCGCCGCAATCTGACTGATCTCGAACTAGAGCTCTTAGGGGTTAGCATACCCTACACTGAGACACATTTGACTCTGAAATATTTTACAATATTAATAAACAAATTAATGATTCATTTAAGAAATTTGAATTTTGACAATAATAGTATAATTAAATGACTGTTTCTTATTTCTCAATTCTATTCATTTTTATATACTCTGATAAACTTATTCGTTGTTATATTCCTGTAAATATAATTTGTTTTCAGACATTGAATTCTTTCAATAAATTATGATAAATAAATATAAATTAATACGTAATTATCCTAAATTTTTGATAGTTAAACACAGTGTTTATATTGTCTTTGGTTTTACCTATTTTACATTTTTTTTTTAATCTCAATCCTCGTTTCCCTACACAATTTCTACGTAATATTAGGAAAGGGTATTTTAGATTCCTAATGTTTAGGATAGCTAATGCATTCTTGTGGCGGTTTGTTTGCACTCGTATTTCATTTTAACAGCAGCAGCAGCGACGTCGACGGCAACGCCAACACACTCCAAAGCTGCTGCCAAGTAGACCTTCAGACGCCAAACACTCCAACGCCGCAGCAACAGAAACGAGCAACCACCAGCCAGCCAACGCGACAACGAGCAGTCAGCCAGTGGGACAGTTGGACAGGTGGGACGGGCGGACAGGTCGGACAGCGAGACAGTTGGACTGGCAAGAGCCGACAGTTGGGCTTGCAATTGCGCACTTTTGAATGCGACTACAATTTTGATACATACAACACCACACACAGAGACCGCACGGTTTTTCCATCTTTATATGAGGCAAAAACTTATATAATATATGGCAAATATGTATTGGCATAACCGAAGATTAAATGCTGTAACAGACGTGCTTATTAAAGTAATCCTATAATTCTCAGACTTATTGAGCAGTCGAACTTGAGTGGGAGGTAAGGTAGTCAATTAAAAGTTGCTTACTAAATACACATAATTTTTTTTTTAAGTAACATTATTTTGCAAATAGGTAAAAAAAAAAATATATAAAATTTAAGAATAATTTGAATAAACAAGGTTAACAAATTTCACAAATTGGTTTTACAATGGGAAAAATTCACATTTTTTTAATTCTAAGAAAGATTAATTGTGAGAAAGTAATTTTTTAAATTGTTAAATTTTTTATATATTTATACCTTTTTTATTTTTTATTTATATACATTTTTTTAAAATAATTTATTTTGATTGTTTGTTTTTCTTATTATTAGCATAAATAAATTAGCAAAACTCATTTTATTTTAACACATTTAAAAATTATAAAACATACATTTTTCATTATTATTCTGTCAAGAAACTGTTTAAAATATGTGAATTTTTTCCATTGTCAAAACACATTATTGACATACTGTACGTTAAAAAAATAATAAAAAAATGTTTCACTATTGAGAAGAACAAAACTGTCGTTTATATATTTTAATATTTTTTAAAAGCAAAAAGGTTCAAATTTCACTGTCATTTAGATGACAAAAATAAGTCAAATTCGATTAACTTATACATATATAGAACAATAAGCCTAGAAATCTTAGAAATGGCGAAGCGATGTATCAAGTTGTATAGAAAGAGTTGGGCTAAGTTTCCATAAGTAGGTACAGACAGGCATGGCTATAACTATCCGGAATACCTTTTATCAGTTTACACACTTAATACATTACATATTTTTTAATCAAGATCGAGTAAACCGCACTGTTAGGGCATAAGCACATGCACATATAGCCGCCATATGTGTTTTGCAGCTCATTTGTTTATTCAGTGCTTGATTCATTCACCTGCGCTCGCAGTTGGCCTCAAGTGCATTCAGGCAGCGAGTCAGCGGGTCTGTGAGCTGGTCTGGATCGGCTCTGGCTCTGGCTGTGACTATTACTGGGGCTCGTGGATTGACACCTGACGTGGCTGCAAAGCTGCACACGGCTGATAGTCAGAGTCAGAATCAGAGTCAGAGTCAGAGTCAGAGTCAGAGTCAGAGTGCCAGGCGAAGTCAAATTGCCTTATCTCCGATATGCTGCGACCGCGAATCGAAATCGGACCCTGCCCCAGTTGTTTGCACACAAGTATTTATATTAGATACGACTTGTGTCTATATAATTATATAAGGCTCGATTTGGTTGGACCGTGCTGAACCACTTGCGGTGTTCGCAGGCGTTAAATTATTAAAATGAATAAACTTGTAGATGATTCATGCACTCATTTACTCATTCAGTCAACAGCGATCGATCGATCGATCGAACGATTTATGGCCATGTTGATAGGCAAATATCCGTTTTAGCACGGCAACTAATCAAAATGTCGAAACGAGTACTTAAGGGTGCTGTTTTTATCGATCCAACATGTGCATAATGTATCGATAAATCAATAGATTTGGATCCATTTGGTATGGATTTTTCTTCTATAGCTTTGACAATTTATGCAAATTTGAATGTGTATATAAATATAGTTATAGACATAGATAAAATATTAGATATAGGTATAGAAATTAAAGCATATATACAACTACAGATATACAAATATATACATGTAAAGATGTATATAATTTAATTTATATTTATATATCAGTAAATTAATAGTTATAAAATGTTATATAAATAAACATATTTTTAGCGTATTGACATATTTCCACTAATTTAACAAAATAATTCGTAAAGAACATTAAGCCCCTTAAGGGCTTATCAGTAAATTTCCGCAAACTTTTTCTCACAAAATCCAATACTGCACTTATAAAGTGTAATGCCAAATTGGTAACGAGAAGAAAACCGTGCAAAACCAAATAAATACAAATTTTATAAATTGTAAACCGATTATTCGAAAACTAGATAAGTTCTCTAGGTTCACATACATATGCACATATTCAAACAAATCAAGTTTTATTATTCGACATAATAATTATTTATTTTGTTTACTGTATTCGGCGTATGCGTACAAATCGAATGTTGGATATGGTTTAGTATGCTTTATAAGTAAGTATATGTTTCAATAATCACACTAAATCTACTATCAGTCTACGTATGCATTGGGGCTATATGTGTGTTCAACAAATCAATCTTTAGGAATTTTGTGTGTGTGTGTTTGTGGATTCGAATAATTAAAACTAGAACTAGGCCAACTTCGTTTACAACCTGCGCATTTGTAAAATATTATTTATATATATATATACGTATATGTAAGAAAAATAATTGTAAATCATAAATATTAAAATATTCCCTTTTCGCCGTCAAAGACACAATCACAAAAATAGGTCGCCTAGTCGACCGAGGCGCTTATAAAATAATACCCATAGAGATTATGCATATAGTTTAAAACACATCACAAAAATGTTATTTTTCCCCCTTGAAATTGTTTGTGTATATAATAATAAGAATATTTTGTTGCTACTAATTGATATTTAAATCATGTTGTATATATGTCTATTAATTGATTCATATGTGGCTTATATTATATATATTTATATATGAATCTGGTAGGTGGCGTCTACAATAGTTGAATCTGTTATCATCTGGCTAGGTAAATTCTCAAACTCGAATACAAGTGCATATATATGTATACAATATTTGGGGATTATTTCAATTTGGTTTGGATTCAACTCATACAAAATTTCTATTTGGACAGTCTCACAAACAGTTGGATTGATATTTCCGTAAAGGTTTTTCTCTTAACTTCCCTTGAAAAGTATTTGCATCAAAAATCAAAAAGTCTATCAAAAGGAGGTGTTGTTATTGTTGTTGTTGTTATTGGGGGAACACTGTGGTCTATTGGTGGTACACTACGTGCTGGAGCTGTAACCTTCTTCTATATCCTGTTTAGATCCTTTAGACGCGTCGATTGCTCTGATCCTGCTGCAGATTCACATTGTTCATGACGACACTCATGTCCACCACAACGGCATCCGTTAGCTGGCACTTGCCGGGGGATTCCAGTTCCGTTTGACCCTCCAGAAGGCCACCAAGTCCATGTCCATTGGGCGTGCCAGCGGGCAAATCCTGCATTAAGTGAGAGCTCGTTTAAATACTATCAATGCTGAGAATTCTCTTTCAGCTATACCTGATAGTTGACAGCAGCGGCATCCAGAGCCATCAGCTCCTTGCGGGACAACTCTTCGACGACGGCGGCGGCATAACAATCTCCGAGCATGTTGTTGGTGGTCCGAATGCGATCCCTGTAAAAATAAAGTAGACAATTCTTGAAAATAAATAATGAATAATCCTTGAAATATTCAAAAAAAATTTATTCGAAAGCTTTACCTAAACATTAAACAATTATTTATTATTTATTTATTATACATTCCCGCCAATTTTTTTGCGCTTGCACTTTAATGCAAATTTTTCTTAGCAGAACAAATTAAGGGTCGCAAACAGGAAAATCGATATTTATCGAAATTCAGATTATTGAAAATAATATATTTTATAGTGCAAGCGGATGTGCCTGTTTCAACAGGTAAAATATGTTTTTTTCAAGTGTAGACAATATTTATACTAAAATCGATATTTATCGAAATTCAAATTATTGAAAAAATTATGTAAGGTATTGAAAAATTAATCGGGTTCACAGACAGATAACGTTGGTACAAAACGAAAATACCCTTTCGATACTAGTTGCAATAAGTAAAGGGTATTTCACTCAATAACTGAACTCACACTAGCCAATCCACGGCAAACAGGAGCGTTACATCCTGGACGGGCGCATCGATGGCGGTGAGGACGACAAGGAGCAGCACCAGTGCCGCACTCGGCACGCTGGCCGAGCTCATGGAGGCGGCGGTCGAGGTTAGGAGCACGGTCAGAAGTTCGCCAAAGCCGAGGACCATGCCGCTCATCTGGGCGATGAAGATGGAGGCGACGGCAATGAAGAGGGCGGTGCCGTCCATGTTGATGTTGCAGCCAATGGGCAGGACGAAGCGGGTGATGCGCGGATCGATGCGCAGCTTCTCGTTCATCAGGCGGAATGTGAGCGGCAATGCGGCGGCGCTGCAGGCGTTGCCAGATCGGTTGACAAAGGTTTTGCGAAACGGTTTCAAATTCGTTTTCGATTTCAATTTCGTTTGTGTTTTTTTTTTGTGGTGTTTTTTTTTTGTGAGTTTTGTGAATGTTGGCAAATCAAAAGATTTTTTTATAAAAACAACGAATGGAAAATCAAACGAGTGGAAAACCAAAAAGAAGGAAAAATATTTGTAGCTTGTTAAACGTTCACATTTCAACCAGAGAAAGAGAGGGAGTGAAGGGTCTTTATATCTCTCGATAGAGAGAAATAGTGAAAAAGAGAGAGAGCAGAGAGATTAGATTTTAAATGGCTTACGTTGATGCGGTGGCAAATGCAGTTAGCATGGCCTCAATGAGGCCCGTGTAGAACTTGAAGGGATTGCGTCGGACGAACACAAAGTAGATGAACTGCATCACAACGAACTGGTAGATCAGCACACCGATGGCCACCGTGATGATGAACCAAATGAGCTGCGCCATCACCAGACTCAAATTGTCGACACTCAGTATCTTGCCAGCGATGACCGAACTGATGCCCACCGGCGTTAGCCACATGACGCACGTCACCATTTTCATGATCACCTCGAAGACGGCCGCAAAGAAGTCGACCACCACCTGGCCCTTCTGCCCGATGGTGCCCAGCACGGTGCCAAACACGAGACAGAAGAACACAATGCCCAGCGTATTGGTGCCACTCCGATACTGGATATCCCGCACCAGCACCACCGTCTCCAGCTCCGGCACCTGCCGTTGCGCCTCCACGCCGTGCACCAGCACAGCGGCCGTATCGTTCGCTGTCTCGTTCACACTGTGCAGCGTGCTCGGCTTGGGCAGGTAAACGGTGTGCGCTTGTTGTATCGATGCCTGGAACAGGTTGTCCGGAAACACGTTTCTGTAAGCAATTCAAACATTCAAATTTGTAACAGTCGCAGCAAGCAGTTCACTGTGCTTAAGGGTAAGTTTGCCACGTCAAGCAGTTCTTTGCTGGAAATTAGCGCAAGCAGTGTTATTAACAGCGTATTTACAGTGTATTAACAGGGCATATGTAATTGAAGAAATCAGCAGTAAATTTTTAAGCAGTTAAGTTAATCAGTTAATATGAGGGCTCTTTACAAGCACATTTATTTTAGCCAAAAAGTATAAGAAACGTGGTCAGCGATAATGATAATCATACGAAATAATATTGAGATGTAGCATTAAAATTGAAGATTGACATTGAAATTATGTTGTCTTTTTAAAAAGCGATAACAGATTAGAAAATCGGAAATAGGTTTAAATGCTTAAAAAAAAAATTAGAGCAGAGCAGAAAAATAACAACAGTTATACAAATTTTATTTATATAAAAAAAATTTTTCGTTTTTCTTCAATAAAAAATATAAAGAAAATCATGTGCACGAGCCTGTAAATAAAAATATCTCAAAATTTGACATTCCCTCGTTCCACAATTATGCACTGCTTGACACACAAATACTGCACGCAAGCAGTTTAGTTTCGCGCGATTTGCGCTCGTTTTTTCTCGCTCACCTGCCCAAATCCAAGAGGCTGTCCAGCAGTTTAACGGCTTTTTTGTCCGACGCATGCGCATCCGCATTATGCAAATCCGGATTTCCCGGGTGGATCAGCAACACAAGTGCAATGCCCAGCGCTGCATTAAACAGCGATGTGGCGGCAAAGTAGAAAAGCGTACGCAGCGCAATTTTGCCATTCATCTTGGCGTTCAAACTGGCCGAGCCGGCAATCAGGCTGGAGATGACCAACGGCAGAATCATGAGCTTCAGCACGCGCATGAACAGCTCACCCGGATACGAGATCAGCATGATGGAATCCTCGTGCAGATGCAGCGGTCGCAAAGAGAGTCCTGCACAAGGAAAAAAAACGCAACTCTAAAGTGTACTCTAATTAAAGCGTAAAATTAGCTTCAAACATCTGAATTATAAAAAATATCTCGAAATTGTTATCGATAATTTTACGTATTTCTGGCTAGATCGTCACTCTGAAAGTGTTTTGGGTATATATTCCTTTTGACAAACCAATTCCATATAAAGAAGATTTAATATCGCCAACATTTCTTTCGTTCAAACGGACAGACTACTAAACAGACATTGCAAACATCCAATATGCTCTTTTTGATGTCTTAAAAAGGGTATAGCAATCAAGAATTATATACCTAAATTAACTATAAATGTTATTTAAAGCCAGTCAAGTTCAACATTAACCTAATGGGAAAATTATTATTATTGCAAAAAAAAAAAAAAAATAACAAAATTGTTAGGCCCGAATTTTTTTAAATACAAGACTTTATTTGAAATTCTAAATTTTTCTTGAGCACATTCCCTAATTCCCTAGAAGGAAACTCTTTTTGAGGCAAAGTGTTTCTAAATTTAGTTTTTTCTCATGTATGTTCTTTGAGGATATATTAATAATTGGAGAAAAAAATATTTGTGTTTAAAAATTGTCTACTTAATTTAATCCAATTTAACGTAAATTTAAGCTTTTAAACCAAATTTCATCTCATAAAATTTGAAATATGCAAATTCTTGACATAAGAACTTAATTTATGAATATTCTTTATATATGTTATTTAAAATTTAAACTACATGCTGAAAGCAAATATGATTCAAAACTAATTTAAAAATAATTAAAAACAAAATTTGTTAAAATATTTAAAATTCTCAACCACTCTGAGTGGAATATAAAATTTAGAAATTTCTTAATTGCAGATTAATTAAAAATCAAAATAGCCAAAAATTTGTGTCGCTTGTTCGATTTCTTTTCATACCATTTTAATTATATTTAAGAAGTTATATTGGCTACTCACCCAAAATGACGCCCAGGAGGACGCCAGAGAGGGTGACGAGGAGCATCAGATTATCGCTCAGCCATTTCCGATATCCGGTCAGCTCGAGGGGGGCATCGCTGCGTTCCGTGGTCTTCGGTGGCAGCTCGGTGCCGTGCACGGCTGCCGTCATATTCGGTGGACCCATTTTGGCGAAGAGGTAATCTGAAAATTTCTCAGACTTTTCCATTGTACGCGCACAGTCGGAAAATGGGTGTCGCACCAGGCAAAGGCAAAGGCAAACAACAGCAAACGAGTGCGAGTGCTAGAGCGAGACAGCTAGAGTAGAGTAGAGCGTGTGCGAGAAGGGGGGCGGTGGTAGGGATGATGTGTAGGGTATCCGCTCGTGTGTTCCTTTTACGAAAACTGTATTGATAAACGCAGCTGATGGCACTGCCTCAATAACTGTCTGTCTGTCTGACGGCGAATTATTGATTTTTTAAGTACTTCACATTGAACTTGAGTATATTAATTAGGTAGGCCATTTCCCGTTTCCTGCTGGCTGCTGCCACCTGTCTCTCGGCTTCCTTCCTTCTCCTCCTGCGTCTGCTGCTTCTATCGATGTGGCGTTGTCTTTTTGAGCGTCAATGTGCGCGTTTTACTGTTAGCGGCGTCTCGGACAGCGCCTAACACCAAATCTCGCTCGTTGAATGGCTCCGTTGTTGTGGCTTTCTTTGCGGCCGCTTCCCCTGGAATTGGACGAACTGCGTCCGCTCTGTTCGCCTGTGGCAACTGCCTCAATTCAATCGATAATGCTTTGCACTCCGAGATGTGGCTCCGAATCTGTGTCACACTGGAAACTGGACAGCTGAAGCTCACTTGACTGCTTCACACAACGGGGCCGCAGTTTTCCTTTCTGTGCGTTTTTTGGGCGGGGGGGTGGCTTGGAGCCTTGTGTCACTTTCCTTTACAATTTTTTTCTTCAAGTGCACGCACTTGTGTTTAACTTCTTTTGCTTTCGTTTTCACTATGCACTTGTTTTTTGTGTATATTATTTTTTTGTCGTCTGGTTTTGCCGTTGAACGAACCGTGTGCTCCAAGTTTGCTCCTGTGAATGCGCCTCCTTTGGCTTGTCACGCGCTTTTATGCTTCGTCAGCGTGTCTGAGAGCGAAGTTTCTGTGCCATAATCTCCCCTCGAAGAGCGACACTCATTCTCGCTCTCTCTCTCTCACTCTCTCCCTTTATGGCGACTCGACAAATGCCGGCTCGAGAGGTGAGTTGAGTAGAAAACAGATTGGGGCTTTTAGTTGGCGAACACGGCAACACGCATTTGCAGCTCGTTTGATTGACAGCCATAATTATCATTATCAAGTGGAAAATTCCAAGTTGACTCGAGCTAAAATTGATTAGCCTTTCAGCGATGACGTCTTCCAAAGCGTCTTCCTTGACTTCTTACCACCGTTGAGTCGATAGAAACTAGTTGACTTCCTACCCAAGCTGGAACCTTAACTGACACCTTGATGGGGGTTGTGTGAAGAGGGTACTCGACTTAATCGTATTTTTATGGTCTCTTTATTGCAGCGGGTTTTATAACCTTGACACGAAATGTGTAACATTTTGATGGAGCCATTTACGATATTATCAGTTCAGACGATATAGACATAAATGTTTTACAATTTTTACCTATACATAATTTAACTTAATCGATTAATTCCAAAAATTTAAGATATGAAAAGAGACAGTAGTTAAAAATCGTGTGGAATCTTTATCTTTGTCCTTTCAACAATTTAGCAAGTAAGATTCGACTATCATTATCCACATGTATCGTTTATAATACACCGATCGCTGAGAAACAAATATTATTTTGGAGGTTCTTCAACCAAATTTTCTCCATTAGTGATATTCATTAAAAATTACCATTTTATATCGTCAACATATCAAGGAATAAAAGTGATCGAATCACAATTAGAAAACACCGCTGGTAAGGCTAAGAATTCGAAATATAGTAAAAAGGATTATCGGGTTAAAATTCTGTTAACTCCGATATCGCTATCGCCACAGTTCTGCAAGGGTATTAAATCTTCGGCATGCCAATTCTGTTTAGCATATTTATGGTTTCAAGTGAGCTGCTTATTGTGGTGCAGTGGTGCAGTGGAGCAGGCGGTTTCCGCTTTGGTCTTTGGTCTTTGGTTGCTTGCGGCAAAGGTCACCCCTGCGTTGGCTGCTTATCGATCCGTGGCTGGGGCTCCTGTCAAGCTGTCATTTTGTAAATCATGTGCTCGACAGTCAGCGAGGAGCTGTCTTCACTCCTGCCAGCGCTGGCCATATTATCGTTATGGGCAGTCGTCCAACTGAATAGGGCAGAATTATATATACATATATATTTATAGATATATATTTAACGGGTCGCATCGATCCGGTTGAAATTGGTTGTTGGCCGTGTTCAGCTAGCAACGTGCCAACTATCTCTCTCTCTCTCTCTCTCTCTCTCTCTCGTTCTCTCTTTCTCTCTTTCCTTTGCCTCTTCATTCACTCGTCGATCGTTTGGCAAATAATTAAGATAATTGCACAGTCATATATCTACCGCAGTCGTCGTCTGTCCGCCTCACTTTGATATACATTTTGTCCGCTGTCAAAAGCGATTTATTGCCGCATCCACAACTATTTATGATGTGCCACGAACTTGAACTTGAACCCGACATTGAGTGGCCATAGAAACGCTAGATTTTCTCCTCATTCGCTCACCTAATCGAGTCACATTTCAAACGGCCTTAATGCTTACCAATTCAATTAGCTTATGGCCATCCTTAATTCGCGCTTATCACGATATCTTTGTGTCAATGCCGAAGGTCATTCTAGGTTTTCCCTTCTCCAGAGTTGCCACATTCTTCGTTTTTGTGTGTGCGCTGGCGTGTTCCTTTAATAATTATCATTGAGGCGAAGTTGAGGTGTTAATGAACGCAAACTCTTATCTCTAGCTGTCTCTTCGATCAAATACACTGTCCATCAAAATTATGGGACATTTGGAAATTGCTTTAAATATTAATTCTTTACGGTATACGGTGTAAATATCGTGTTAATATAAAATATTGAAAATATGAATATGATTATCATAAAAAGATATTTTCATTTAATAATTATTGGTTTTGGTGTATAAAATAAATCAGTTTTTAAATAATTGTAAAGCATTCAACATTTAATATATTATAAAAAACTTTGTAAAAACACTGGAAGCATTATTTAAAATAACCAAAAACAGAACTGATTTATAAAAGAAAAAAATTAAAGTGACTTTCTTAAAATTTAAAATTTTTTTTATTTTAAGCTAAGTAAATTAATAACAATTTTTTAAATCAATTAATTATTATCGCTTATTTTGAAAAGCAATCAGAAGCAATTTTAAAGTGCATTTTATTTTTTTTAACTTTAAAATTAACAATTAAAGCTAAGACAGCTCGTAGACATTTTTGTAGACTGGTGTTATTGGTAATGAGCTTTTAATAACTATATTTGGGCACTCAATTTTAGGTGCAGCCCTTTGTCGCCTTTGCTGTTTGCCGACATCCTGCGATTGTCGCCGGACTTACCTCTAATTATTAGCCACAAGTTACCCAGGTTTATGCTGGTTATATTAACACTTGTCACTTAGCACTTTAGCTGTAGCTTTAACTTTATCTTTCACTTTGACTTTTGACTTCTGACTTTTACTTTTAATTGAGCATTTTTGTCGTTACTTGTTCGTGTGGCACGGGGCGTATGCTTAACGTTTTGCCAATGCACTCACTTGGTGAAACTTTCGCAGCAGTTTGAGCTGCTGTTGCATCAACAGTTGCAAAATGCGTTGCACCGCTGTAGCCGTTTTAATGGCTTGCCTTCAACCTGTCGGAAAATTGGGTGGGTTGGGTTGTTGTTGTTATTGTTGAGCAAGGTCAATTTAATAGGGCCCTGCCGCCCTTTTACCTATAACGCATTTGCGGTTTATTGCGCCACAAATTCAATTATGTCAAGTAGGGTTGGGGAAAGGTGATGGGAGGGGGACAACAACCAATGGTAAACAGAGCACAGCAATCACGATGCAACCGGGTAAACAGCCAACAGAAACAACAACAACACCAAAGGGCTTAAGTTGTTTTTTGCCATGTCCGCCATCCTCTGCTTAGAACTGGTCTCACGCCCGGCGCTTGGGTTACGTTATGAGACAATTAATATAGATCGGTAAACTTCCGGCTACCTTCTGAACCACGGAAACCACACGCGGAACCGAAAACGGAACCACTCGAAACGCAAACGTTTTCAAAACTGCGGCAAGTATGGCGCAGGAATCGCGTTTTAACCAAAAAGATCGTTAATATATTGTTAGAGATATAATTAGATTGTTCCTATGGGTAAACACTTGCCAACTGTTTTCAACTGCGATTTGTTATTTCGCGTCAGACGGGCTCGACTATCGAACGAGAAGTGAGCAATAATACTTTTCTTTTAGGCAGCTGCACAAATTGAACAAGAAACAGGCAGAAAAACACGAAACAATTTTTTTTTTCTACATTTCTTTGGCTTTGTTTTGGTCACACACAGTCGGACAGTCAGACAGAAGTACGACAAATTTACATACGTAGTCATTATTGTTGGGTATTTCAATTTTGTCGCGGAATGTGTGATGCAGGTACTTATGATGCAACTAGGGTTCGTAAATTGTGATACTATTTAAAAAAAAAATTAATGAGCTTATTTGTAAAGCAGTTTTTAGAAATTTTAAATATATATCCTAACAGAACCATTTGCTTTTTTATCAATTCCAATCCAATCAAATAAAAATAAAATAGTTAAGGTATTTTAATTATTTTTATTGCAGTCAGTTTCATATTTTATTATTAGCCAATATTATATCATAGAAATTGTCGGTTAAATACAGAATTTTTATATGAAAAATATTTTTATTTTTCGTCAATTTTTTATTATGATTCCTAGTTTAAATAGGAAAACATATAACTACTATATGAAGCCTTTAAAAAGAAAAGTTTTTAATATTTTCATAGGTGCTTTTCTCAAATTCGTATAAACTATTTTTATTTATTTTTTAACAAACTCTAATAAGAATACTATGACAATAATATTAAGAATAATACGTCAAAAAGTTGTTTGTAAATAAAATTTTTTATTTTGCAAATAACTTTAAAAAAATTAAGCAAATAAGGTGCAATTTTACATTACCAGAATAATTTGAAAATAATAATAATTTATTTTACTATTTTCATTTTATTTTTACCTTAGGAATGATCTGGCCTAAGCTTATACCATTTGTTTAAGTTTTCTAAATAGATAATTACAAAACTTGTTTTTAATTGTTTTAAAATTTAAAAAACAACATTAAAAATGACTTTACTGTTAGTAGGTTGAACTTGCCGCAAGGGTATTCAACTTTCGTTTTCGCGAATCTATTGCTAATTTTTCTTAGTTACATTTTAAATTTCTCGCAGAGGTTAATGCTTGACAAGAGCGAGAGGGGTGCAGTGGCAAAAGGCGGTTGCAGGCGACGTAAATAGGTAATGACGTGCACGCGATTAACGTCAAAGAGTCCATAAACAATGCATTTGTCAGCCCCAAACCCATCAATCTCCCCCTCGCATACGCCCATGCCAAAGGCCCAACTGGCACAAGCCCAGACACCCCAAAACAAGCGACAATTGTTTAATGCACTTTGACACACTTTAAGATTAAGGAGAATCGCCCTAAAACACTTGCGCAAAAATGAACAGCTGCAGACAAAGTGCTGATATAGAACAACTACTATATAATATATATAGCTACATATATGTACATATATCCACATCAGATCATATGACGCTCAAAGCTTCATTTGTTGTAATTCATGCAAAACGAACTTAAGTTGTTTTTCCCGACTTTAAGTGGAAAATTGTGTCCAAAAGGTGTGAGTATAATGATGATAAATGGGACTGGCCGACATTATGCATACGGCCTCCACGCACCAGCGCATTACAGACTAAACAAATCGGACGGACCGATAGACGGACATTGCACAAGCCCTATATACTCTTTTACTTGGAGAGAACAGCAGCTCAGCGAAATTTCTGTGAATCATAGAGAAATTTGTTGTCATATTATTAAAAACTCTCAGCTGAGCAAAATATTTGAAAAAATGCTTTACTTTAAATAAACATGTCTTTTCTAATAAATAAATTAAAAATTACTTTTATTAATATTTTAAAATTTAAGTTTGATAATTCTTTTAAACTCCTAAAACTAATTTTTAACTACAAAACTAAAATAGAAATCTTAAGGGGCTGTTAGCACACTTGACATAGAGTATACAAAAGTCTGAAACACTCGCTTGTGATGTTCTTTGCTGTTTGCATTTGTCATTATAATTATTAAGTATATATTATATGTATAGTCGAGCAAGGCGGCCAGTTGACAACGCCTTTGAGCGGAGGGTTGCGCCGATGGATTATAAAAATATATCAGCCAGCTCACAGGCAAAGAGAGAAATTGTGTCAGACAGTGAAAGAGAGAGAGACAAAGAGATAGAGAGAGAGAGAGAGAGAGAGAGAGAGAGAGCGAAAGAAAGAGGCAAATTTGCATAAATTATGAGCACGCAATTTGCGTGATGGGCCCAAAAAATTAGTAACTAAATAATGCAGTCAGGCAATCTGGTAGCCAGTTAGTCAACCAGTTAGGCGACGTTGTTTTTTTTTTTTTTTGAAGGTTGACCGCCTTACATAAGGCCAAATGCCGTCGAAAGCCAATTAGGGGTCAGTTCTAAAAATTGCACTCCAACGCAGCAGGCAAAGTCACGCGCAGCTGGCGCATCCGCAATTGCCGAGGGTGGCGCAGACGGGGAGCGGGGAGGAACAGCGCTGCACCTGACCCACTCAGCGCACGTTGCGGCGCTCTGTGAGCTGTCCCCTTTTTTGCATACCCTGTATGCATGGGAAATGCGTAAAATATACGGCGTGATGGTTTAGTGCCTATGAAGGTATTACGAAGAAGGAAGCTTCGCAGAGGACATAAAATTATATTTTTGTTTAAAAGCATTTATATTTTACAGTTTAGAGTAAAGTTTATAAAAACACTAATCGCAAAAATGCATCAGAAAATTAAATCAATTATCGAAGAGCATGGGAAGTAGAAAGCACAGTGGCTGCCAAAAGTATGCAGTTCGTATGCACAAACAAATATTTTTAAATTTATATTGCAGAGAGAAGGAGGTACCATTTAAGAACTCAACTTAACTGACGAACATAATAAATATGAATATTTTAAATATTTATATATTTTTAATTTTATGTCGCTAAAAAATTATTGATTTTTCCAACCAAATAAAATGAAAATTAAAATTTACATGATACTTTTGTCAAGTTTCGACCCAAATGTGTACAGCTTGTGTGCAGGGTATCTTGTGGCCAAGCACTCCCGCCTGCAGTGCACTCTTGTGGCTTTTGTCTTTTCGTGAATTATTCACAATGAGCGCACGCCGAGAGGCGGCGCGCAGCCGAGCAGTACAATGACACCGAGCAGCTGTCTTTGTTTACGATCCATCTCTGTCTGGCGCTGAGATGGAAAATGCGCCGAGTGGCCCGCCGAGTGCGTCCATTCAGTTTCATTTTTGGCTTCGCTTTGTTTACGATCCATCCCTTTCGCACCACAAAGCAGGCGCTCTCGCTCGCACCAAACACGGCGCTCCATAGACATGCGCTTTGCCTCCTTATGGCAACCGGGCCAAAAGCAATGCTCGCCGATTATGGCTAATATTTGGCATTTATGGCAGCTGGCAGCCATAAATGTTGGGTGCCTGTCCGTGCTGGCCAAAAGCTATTGGGGCACAGGGCGTCTCGTGTTGGCCGTGGCAACAGCTGTCCTTTGTTTACAGCCGGCGCTCTCTGATTGAAAGGCCCCTGAATTGAAAGCGGCTGAAACACGTTCAATCGGATGCTGAGTGGGCCTATAAAAGCAGCCAACACACACCGAGGCGGCATCAGTGCGCGTTCTAACGGCAATTCGGCAGCGGCTCCTCAGCGAATTGTATCTGAAATCATAGACCGAAAAGGACTCTCGACTCCATAACTGAATCAAGTGCGGGAGTGCGTAACCAAATCAAAGCCAGAGCCAGAAATCAAAGCCAAACACAAGCGTCAATCAATGTGGCAATCGAGTTAAAACTGCAGCAGCAGCAGTTGTGGCCCCGACCCTCCCTCCCTCCCCCCCGCCCTCCCTCCTCATCATCCGCGCCCTTTGCCTACGCGCGCACAAATCCAATCAGCTTCAATTTGTTGGCCAACATTCAGCTCGCGCTCTCGCATATATTTCGATTGTGGCCCAAAAGAGAAACCGTTTTGCTTCGCTTTCTAATTTAATAAACCCTGGACCCTGGCTCAGGTCCAGACCCAAACAACAAATAAAAAAAAAAAAATCAAATTTTCTGAAGCATTTTATGCAATTAGCAAGAATAGCGCCCAACAACAGCAGCAGCAAATATGCGAATATACAAATTATTCGTTTTTTTTCCTCACTCCTAATTAATATTAAAAACATTTAAAAGTTTTCTTTTTGTATACCCTTCCGTAGGGTATTTAAGTTTGATCACGAATTGTGTTCCTCATCGAAGAGGATATTTGTTTATGGTATAGCAACAATTGTGTATTAATTATTAATTGAAATATTGGTCTATATCTTTAGATTGGATTCAATCCCGATTAAATTAGATTAAACCCACAAAATATCTTATTTATTTCAGTTCATGTTTTTTTCATAAGTTTTGAAAACCTGATGAGGGCAAACGCAATCTGGGTTTATTGATTGACGTAAAATCAGTTTAACGAACCTGACTTCACGGCATTGTTACAACCCTTTCGCTTCGAATATTAAATTAAAAAGTTTCAATAAATATATTAAAAATATTTAAAAATATATTAAAATTAACAAGTGTAGCACCAGAGTAATTATACATATTTATTTTTTACCTAAAAAAAATGTACTTATTCGAATAAGATTTTTTATTTCGTTGGAAACTGAATTGCTTAAAGTTAACATAGATGTCGGATAAGTCTGTCGTAATCTGGCTCTACCCTGCTCAACCAGATAAAAATTGAATTAAACTTAATATATTGTATAACTGTTTTGTGTATAGAAGGGTATCTAAGCTTCGGTGATACCAAGCTTTAAATATTTTTTTCTTTACAAGAGCCGCATTTTGTGCATTCAGCAAAGCCAGTCAAGGAAGAAACGGCGATACCCATTAAGCACAAAACCTAATACGCAGCATCACACACAACCACAGACACGCATATTCATGTTCAGCTAGCGCTGTAAATGGTCCAAAAACTTTGTGAAATTTGGTGTTTTGTTTTCCGGCTTCTTCTTTTTTTTTTTAAATATGCAACACCTGAAAATTGAATATATTCATTAAAAGTTAAAAGCTTCGCATCGATGGCAGCAGCGGCTGTCAAGTGAGCCGCAAAATGCTGGCATACACACACAGAGAGGCAGTGCTGTGCCCGCTAGGAACCAATAAATAAACTTTGAAAGTGCTCAAAAATGTGTACGCAATGAAGGCGAGGAGCACCTGCCACGCCCACCCCACGCGGCAGAAACGCACAGCCCCTGCTATCAGCGGGCTGCTCTTTAAGCAACTAAACTAATTTACAGAAGCTTCACGAGCAGCAGCCGTGACTTGGGCTTGGACAAGGACACAACGCGGAGCACGTGTTGCTCCTGACAGTGGAGAGAGAATGCCATCGGTGCCGCCATCATAATCAGGGTCGTGTTCATCAACGCTGAAGCGCCGGAACGTCACTAATATGCTAGGCTCTAAAACCAACTCCAATACCACGGCAGACCCTCGGTTGGCCCCCCCCCCCGGCCACCTTTCCTGGTTCAGGGTATGCGCCTGTTTGTGCTTTGTTAAAAGGATTTTCACGGATTTCCGTTGTAATTTGAAAAGTTTTTTGTGCAACTTTTTTCATTTACAAAACAGCGGCACACGGCTAGCGGCTTAAGAGGGTGGGAGGCGTAGTGTTGGGGGCGTGTTACGGGAAGTGGGTTGACGTTGCCTTCTTAGTTTGAAGTAGCTGCCAAAAGCAGGCGACCGGGCCCGACAAACAGGTGTTAATTGTTAATTGTTTTCAAGCCAATTTGCCAGAAATAAATGAAATTTCGGTAGGCAGCAAAAAAACAAAAAAAAAAAATAAATGCAAGAGAAATTATAATTAAACTGTTCCCAAAGCGGCGCTTGATTAAAATTTATACCCTTACAGCGCGCACCACTCAAGCTTTCAGCATTTTTCTAGCTGGAAATGAAGTGGTTTTCATGCTACATGGAAACCAAAAAAATTATATGAATAAAAAAAACCCAAAAATGAACACCGACCCGAAGGTACACTTGGGCACCTCTGCACAGTGCCTCACAGACAATAAAATTGTCGACA
The DNA here is from genome assembly GCA_004143825.1 of Drosophila micromelanica. NCBI lineage: Eukaryota > Metazoa > Arthropoda > Insecta > Diptera > Drosophilidae > Drosophila > Drosophila micromelanica. The sequence continues at coordinate 124,523 of SCDY01000052.1, read as the reverse complement.
CTCCGACTGACAAACTAACAGCTGCCTTTGACGGCCTTGAAAAGGCCGAGCAGGTGTGAAAAGTGCGTACAAAAATGGAAACATTCAACTTCCCGAGCGCCTTACCTCTGTGTGTGGTGGAGATAATTGAATTCCTAATTTTAAGTGCTGCGCTGTTAGAGAGCACACAACAAGGCAGACACACACACACACACCGTCACACACACACAAGTAATGTGTAGCTAAACTAGTCACAAAAGTGCAACTTTGCGCCGCAAAGTATGCAGCACTAAATTACGCATACGCCATGTGCCACGACAAGCAAAAACGTGCAAATTGCTCGAATTGCTCTTTATATGTGTTCGTGTGTGTGCGTGTATGTGTGTATTTTATTTTTACCGTAGTCAGTTACCAGTTGCTAGTTGTTGTGGCTGTTGCCGTTACCACCTGACAATTTGCCAAGTGTCCGCAAACAAAAACACTAAGCAAAACAAAACAAAACAAAACTAAATCAAATGTAAACAAAACTATTTTCAAATTGCCGAAGCTGTAATACCCTTGATAATAACAACGGGGACTAAGAGATAAATTTCTTATGTACATAGCAATGAGAATTTTTTTACAAATAAATTGAGTATTAATACTAAATTAAATGAAAGAGTTAGAATAAATAAAATATTTTATATATTGAGCATGAAAATGAATTTTGAATTCTTTAAGACGCATTTATAAAGGATTTTACATCCAACTACTATCTCAAAATTTTACCGGAAATTTAGCAAAGTTTCAAAGAAGGAGTTTTTAAGTTTAAATGGGTTTTGAATGCCTGGAAAAAACGTTAGTATTAGGCATTTAGGATTCAGCAAAAAATTTAACTACATAATTTTTTATCAGAAATCAATTACTTAGCAAATTTTGAATAGAATATTTTCCTAAGATAAAAATTATTTAAAGTCAATTTGAAGCTTCGAAAAATTTACAAAAAGTTTTTGGAACAAAAGGAACAAACAGCTTCTGAATCAACTATTAAATTAAATTACAGGGTGCATAAGGCAGCCCTGTAGTATTTTCTGCACAGTGTGAAGCACTTGACAAACGAGATTTGTGTTTTTTCTTAGCTGCTAGATAAGGGAACACAGCTGGAAAATTAATTTAACTGATCGATTGCTGGGTAAATACTCAACGTGCAAACAGTTTATATGACATATTAAATTCGAATTTCTTTTGCTGTTTGGCAACCAGCGTTGCCAACGCAATGAGAGAAATATAAGACTTTATTTTTAGCTCAAAGAGCCGATAGAAAATTTGGAGGGGCTACATAAAATAAGTTGGCAGCTTCATTTTATATGCAAATGAGATGTGAGTAAGTATATGTCTGGGGGCTGTTCCGTCTGACCGTCTGGCAAATTAGTTTAGCTAAGGCAACATATATAAACAAGGCTTATATATCACACATTATACCCATCAGGACGCTCTTTTTTTGGTTTTCTCTCTCATTTTGGGCTGTCATGTCTGCCTTCATATTTGGGCATTTGACAATTCAACGTAATCCGCTTTATTTTGTTTTTGGCCGCTTTTACACTTTTCCCATTTGCCCACCCGAGACACTTTTGCGCATTTGCCAAACGAAATGGAAATGCCCCAACAAAGGCTGAAACCATAAAAGCCGATGAAGAGGTAGCAGAAGAAGGGGGAGGGGGCAGCCTGTGAGTCGGCGCAACGTTAACTTCTTAAGTGCAGCGCAACTTTTTGACACTTGAAATTGAGTTTTGTGGTGTAATTGCATTTTATTTGAGCTCCAAGCTGGAAAACAAGTAAAACAAAAGCTTCAATTCCGCGCCCATTGTTGAGCTCGAAAATCCCTCGAATATAAAACACACTTAGAGAAAAATGTTGGTGTTAAATTATAGAAGGTAAACTAAAAAAAATAGAGAAATATATTTGACAACGTAGAAAATACAAATATTTAAAAGCTGGTAAATTCGAGTCTTGTATTCACAATAAATATAGTAAAAGTTAAAGTTAACATTTTCAGCTTTCTTTTTAATTTGTATACAACATTATTGGTATTTTCTTTGAGTGCTTAACTCTATACAAGTGTATTCCCATTGAGACGGCCTGGTTGCCCAGTCGCAGCTGTAGCTCCAATTTTTGTTGTGACTCTAGTAAGAGCTTCTGCTCCTTTGCTGCGCCATTGCATCAAATTTGCATGTGGGAGCGCTCCGTTTTGAGGAGGGATAAAATTTCGAGTCAAGTGACGATAATCGCAAGTTGTTGCCTTTCCGTACGGCTTACGGCCTTCCCTTGCAGCGCTCTCGCTCTTTTTCTCGCTTGTTGGCTCAAGTTTCCAAGCCCCACCAGAGGGGTTTTGGGGCTAAGCTCATGGCAAATGGATTGGGTGTTAAGTTTATTTGCAAATTGTAAGTGTAAATTGCAGTTTCAGTTCGTTGTTTGCTGTTTACTCAGCCTTGAGTGGAGCTCATTGAAAACAACTCAATTTGCAGCTGAATCAACCAAACAGCAAATATTAATTACCATTTTCTGCTTTACATTTTCTTTCTTCTCATTTTTGGAGTGTGCTCCCCTTTTGAAAGCTTTTTGCATTGAAAAGCGGAAATAAAATGCACAAAGCGATCAGAAATCAAATTATTTTTTGCTTCAATTCAATGGCTGCACAAAAGCTAAAGTCAAATGCAATGAACTAAAATTACTTGAAGCTAATGGAGTTGAGCACGAATCGTGTTATTTATCGTGACACGAAAGCACACGACCTTAAACCTTGTCTCCATATTGAAAATAGATCAAAAATCTCCTTGTATTGCATTAAAGGTATTTTATATTAAATTTTAAATCTTTGCTTGGAAAAAATCTTATAATATTTTTTAGCAATGTTTCGTGTCAAGATACAAAAATAAAGACACTAACTAATCTCTATTAGTAATCCAAGCACACACACACACACATCTACAAATAAATATAATCATCTTAATGCAAAAATTAAACAACAAACAAAAAAAGAATAATAAACTCATGTTGGCTGCATCTTAAATCAATTATTACGAATATTTTTAATAAATGTTTACAAAGATGTTTTGTATTTTTAAGAAGTATTTTCTTGTCAGAAAACATTAAATTCCAAAGGAAGCTTAAATACAATTTCAAACTAATTTTACACAAATCACGTTCAGTGAATAAATTTAAAGAAAGAGATTTTAAATATATTTTATCGATTTTTGAATAAATATTTTGGATATATAACTTCAATTTCCATTTAATATTCTACCCCCCAAAGTTAAATAACAATGTTTGACTGCCCCAATCCTTTGTCCTGTCAGGCAGCTTGAATGAATGTTGGAATTAAATTCAGAGACGCCTTCAACTGCAGCTATAATTAAGAGTGCGCCTGTCAGCACTGCCAATTGTGCCAGCATCAATTGCAGACGGCGTTGTGCTTAAGCCATGCGATGCACATCGACGGGCTGACAGGCGAGAGGCCAACTGCCGACGGCTTTTGTCCTTCTGTCCTGACCGCTTGCTGCTGCAGCCGTCTCTGCTCTTGGTGGCACAATAAATGAATTTTTCATTAAGACAGTTGCAAATTATTTAGTTTCATGTTGGGCATTAATTTGCATAATTTAAAGTTAACTTGTTCGGCAACATTTTTAAATTTCCCAGGCACAACTTTCTGCGCCAGCTTGTTGCTTTTTTCTTTGGCAAAACGCAGAACCCCAACCCCAACTTCCCCACCACCTTGTCGTGGTTCCAGCAGCGGAAGCTGTTGCTTTTCATGAATGAATTTTGGCGCCTTTTCTGCGACGCCTGCGTACGGCGGCGAGAGCATTTGAAAGCCGGTTGAAATTGAAGGAGCTGCATTGAACGGCAGCATCCTTCAATCCGATTGAAATCAGACTCGTTGCCATTTTGGGTTTTATCAGAAAAGCGGCGCGCATTCAACTGCCGACAACAGTTGCGGTCTGAAGCTCATCGCGTGCGCCTCGCCTCGTGAACCCAGCTGGCAGCAAGGCTGTCCCGTAAAAATCTCCCCCCCGCCTAACCCTTTGGCCTCTTGCCGCATTTAGAGAAACCAACTTACGCGCAAAACCAATTAACAAATTTGAAGTAATTCATAATAAAAATTGTACGAAAATTGAGTGAGTGCTTTAAATTTAATGGTATATGTGCGGGTGGCGTATACGTAATAATGTGGTGCAGCTCATAAATATGAAATGAAAATGCAAAAACAAATCTAATTAAGTTAACTCAATTATATTAAGACAATGGCATATACAATAATATAAAATAATCAAATTTATTTATAAAAACTAAAATAAAAGTTAAAATAAAAATGATAACAAAATAATAAATGCATTGCATTATTTAACAATTATAGATACTTTGAACATGGTAATAAAAGTGAATGATACTTTGAACATGGTAATAAAAGTGAATTAAAATTTAATACTTAAAAAAGCAAACCGAATATTTTAGTTCCATTTTTCAAAAGGCAACCCCTCCTTGATTCAAGTGTAAATAAAAAGAAAACAAAGCCAACGTTTAAAATAATAATCACACTCAAAATGTTACGTATAATGCATATAAATTAAACAAACAAACAAGCAAACATAATAGACCGTGTTACGTTTAAATGCGCACTCACATCAAATACCGTGGACAAAAAATTTAAGTTTTTTGTTTTTGTGACACTTTCGATTATTAATTCACTGATGCTTATTGCACCTGCAATCAAACTGAAAGTCTTTAGAAAACCCGCTGCATGACTTTTCCTCAGTTCTATTTCTTTCCCGCTTGCGTTGAAACAAAAACAAATCTTGGAGTGTTTCAAACTTTACTTTTGATATAAGCTCTCATAAATATTGTGTAGCATACTTTTTGGAGCGGAAACAAAAATAAAAAGAACCTGTTAGTTGTGCATTTTTAATGACATTTCCATAGCATTTATGCTGAGTTAAAGTTAGAAATATGGGTTTATCTGTCGAGTTGTCAAATATAGAAAAGTTAGGAAACTTTGAAGCTTGAAGCTTTCAGCTAATTTAAAAGTCTGTTTTTCAAGCCCCTACACTCTATGTAGACTTTTATATATATATTATACAATAGGAATGTGTGAGTAGCAGGGCATTGAAAATATTGAAATATTTAGCAGAAATACGCATATTAATAATTTACTGAGTATGCAAGCTAACAAGATCTTATGTATAATTTATATATAATTAAATAGGCACAAGCTCGTTTCTGGCTTTGAAATACTTATGTATGTAGAAATACAATAAATATTATATCATAGAAAGTTCACAGTGATGCAGTTCACTTGTCGCTTGACATGGTTAAATTTGATTTAATTTATATACAATAAAGATATTTTATCATTGTATGCTCTTATTTATGGCATTATTTTATTTTGTGGTAATCCCAGTGTAAATCCGGTTTTTGTGCTTCTCTTCCTGCTGCCATTGGCCTGGCTGGAATAATAAATGTGTGTGTGAGTGAGTGTGTGAGTGTGTTTTTGTGTGTGCTTGTTTGATCAAGTAGAAGAACAAAAAAAAACCTGCATAACAAATCGCATCAACTATTCAACAGATTCAAGTGCATAAGAATGCACTTGGGCAGCTCAATTCCGAGCAGCTGCATTCGTGCTTTGCCTCCGTGAAATGGCAAAAAACTGCACAGAGGGGATCTAAACACACACGCACTAACACACATACACACGCACTCACACACACACAGAAGCAAATACATGAGTAAAGCTAGAAAAGTGTAATCACAATTACAAATGCAGGCAACATTTTGCATAATTTATGTCAAGCAGAACAACAACAGCAGCGAGAGGGAGGGAGGGAGGGAGGGAGGCAGGGAGGCTGGTCGTTTGTGTTAGCGGTTAACTCACACGCTTGCATGGCCATAAATAAGTGCAGGTTTAAATACCACGGTAACAATTGTGAAATATGGCAGAATAATAGAAAGACCCGAAAGCATAAAATAAAATGTAAAATGTATGAAATGTAACTACAAGTAGCCCGCTGACATGCACCAACGAGCAGGGGTTGGGGGGGAGGGCTGGGATGGGGCTTGCAGTGCTTGCCGCCGAGTGGGGGCCGCTGGCTGTCGCACAGTGGGGCAAATGTCAAGTTGCTGAAACTTTAGCGCGGCATGTGTGTTAAAGTCTTGCCAAAGGCTTTAAATGATGTACGACCAGAACTAACCCCAACCCCCCCCCCCCCCCCCCCCCCCCCCCCCCCCCACACGCCACTGGGCCGCCTGGCAAATGGAGAGCTCAACATGCAATGCGAACGTAACGAAACGAAAACAAAAGCCAAGAAACAAAATGGGCCAAAAAGTTATTTTAAGGACACGGCAAAAAAAAAAACTAAACGAAACGTAACGAAACGAAACGCAAGAAAGCCCCGAGTTGTATACACAAATGCGTTTGTTTGTGTGTGTGTGTGTGTTTTTTTAGTAATCTCGAAACAATTATGCATACGTGCATACACAAAAATCTGTGGCGCGTAATGCTCAAAAGTAGCCCAAAAGCCTCGAAATGAAAGCGCAAATGTTTTGCCATTAACATAAAAAATAATGGCAACGGGGCAACTGGCAATGGCCAAAAGGCAACGGGCAATGTGCATTGGACAAAGGGCAATAGGCAGCAACAATAAAAATGAAAGCAGGAAGATTAAATACTCTAGCAGACCTAGATAGTCATGAAATATGACTATATAGAATTCGTCACTCAAAGAAACAAATTCAAAATACTTTTGCAAATATTAAAATATAATGAATGTTGTGCTAGCCTCGAATCTTGGCTATTTGGTAATAAATTTAAATTAAACAATTGTTAATTATACAAATGTTAAACAAATAATTGTTGAATACAGCCAGCATTTTGTTGCTATTCAAATCCGGGATAATCAAGGACTACATCCCAATCAGCCTCACTTAATTTAACTTTAAAACACTTGCAAACCTAAGTGAACTAAGCATTAGCAAAGGTTGCACAGCCACGCCCTGTTAACGGCATCTCAGTGGTAATTAACAATGTTACAAAGGCAGCAATCCTCAAAGGACTACACGCCACAGACCACATGCCAGGAATCGAGGATTTCGATGGGCAAACTTCAAAGTTGTAGTTCTGTGGTCTCAGCCGAACGGGGAGCAATAAATGCAGTTCGGTTGCTTAAAGTGCAAAATTTTCGAAGGCAAAATAAAATTTATTACACACTTTGCCAATGAAAATTGCTAAAAAAAAAAGGGGGTACAATAAAGTTGAGCAAATTTATGTTTTGGGCAAACAAAAACTTTTTCTATCTCAAAACGTGTAAATAATTTTGATTTGAATCACGGTCCGAGTTTATCAAGCCCAATTCGTTTGTATTTTTATCAAATTAATTTAAAGTAATTGATAACTTTTCTGATTTTACTTTTCGATAAATGTCTATTTTATTTGATAGAAGTGAAGAATTTACTATTTGAGAAATATCGAAATGTGTGATATTTCGATGAATATCGATTCTAAAATTAATTATTTTTAAAGACCTCAAGTCATCTTCATTTGTAACTTATGTTCCATAAATTAATTTCAAATCAACATTATCATTGCATAATTCCAATAATCTGCCTCAAATTTTAACAAAAAATTAATATTTATTTTTATCGATAGCTTTTTGGGTTTCAATTTTAAAAGGCCCTTATTGACTCATCAGGTTGTTCCAATTAGCTGATTATTACTATGAAATAAGAAAGCATATAAAGACGTTACATATTCGATTACAAAATTTGTATACCCACCAAAGAGCATAAATGTTGGCAACGACAAAAGCGAGCCAACAATCTATACAAAAGTCTATGGCTTTCGCATTTCGTGATAGTCTTGATAGCCACGTGTCTGTGCCTATGTTCCCATATCTAGAAGTGAGTGTGTAACGGGTGTGTGTAAATGCCAGTATGTGTGTGTGCGTGTGTGTGTCTATTTTCATTTCATCGAAGATTTAATCCTTTCTCAACTGCCAACAGACAGCAGACAACTGGCCAACTGGCAATTGGCTGCTGGCGTTTATTGTTTCGTTTGTTTTTTGTTCATTTGCAAGTTGGTTGGCAGTTGGTGGTGGACGACGAACGGACGGCGGGCTGTCGCAGTGTTTGGGTGCATATTTTTATGAGCCATTGCTGTACAGTGTTTGTGTTTGTCTGTGTGTGCGTGTGTGTGTGTGTGCGCGACAGATAATGGCAGCCAGGCAAATGGTCAGGCAAACGAAATGAGACCAAAAGTGAGGCCAATAAAAAGGCGATAAAATTTACGCCAAATACAGCAGGAAACCGAAATTATAGCTGAAGGGAAAGTGGGGCGAAAGAGGCGCACAGTGAATAAAAAAGCAATAGACATACATATACACTAGGAAAAAAAAACAACTTGAAATTTTGTACACAAGTTAGAAAATTTCAAACTTTAAAGATGTCCTTAAGCCTATGACTGAAAACATATAACAAGAATTTTCGTATATAAAATAAACTTTAGACTTTATTACTTGAAAAATAATTGAATAAAAATTGTTGTACCTAATCCGAAAAGATTTATTTTTTTTATTTATTATTTATAGTATGCAAATTCTTAAATAAAGTTTGTTGAACTTCTCTTATTCAGTTATTTTCTTAATTTAAACTTGGAATTAGAAAATTGGAAAAACAATATTTTTTAATAATTAAAATATCGTTAAGACTACGACTGAAAGAATTCGAATAACAAAAATTTGCAAATTTAAAATAAACTTTAGACTTTGGATTTAACAAATTAATTGAATACAAATTTGTTATCAAATCCAAAAAGATTTTTAATATTTTCGCACATTTAAAATACGCACAAGACTCAATATTTTTTGAGAATATTTCTAATACGAAAATTCTTATAATACATATATTAAATTTTTTTAAATCATTTTCTTTTGTAATTTAAACTTAAATCTAGAATGCTTTAAACCTAACATGTGAATAGAAACATTCGAAAAAGAAATTAACTTGAATTGCTAAATTGAAATCGGCATGAGTCGTCTGCTGTTCGTCCTAGAATTGAGCACATCCAATTTCGGTGAGTGTAGGCACGCACGTTTACTGAGCCTGGGCGAGCATTGTTTATTGCCGTGTACATCCGTGCGAGATAGCCGATTCAAATGCCGTGCTGATTAATGGGCCAGTGGCCATTTTGCCAAACGGGATGCGCATAATTCACGTGTGCCAAACGAGCTATCGCCGGCGGCTGCTGGCGCTGAGCACGCTGCTGGCGCTTAGCCTGGCCGCCGCCGCCGTCGCCGCGATGGAGTCCTCCGCGGAGCTGCAGGCGCTGCAGCTGACGGACCAGTTGTTGAGTGAGGCCCACAAGCCGCAGGCCGCACCCATTGGCAGCGATAGCCATCGCAACCGTCCACCGCCGGCTGTGAACATGGCCGACAATTGGAAGGGCACCCGGACGAAAGTCAAGCGGCGACAGCGCCTCAACTCGCAGAGCAATTTGCCAACAATCGCAGCGAATGCCGGGCTGGGCACCAATCTGAGCAGTTGGCAGCAGCAGCGCTATTTGAAGGTGAACCAGGTGTTTGAGAGCGAACGCCGCATGTCCCATGCGGAGATACAAAGCAATCATGGCAAAATTGTGCTCCTCGGCCTCTTTGAGCTTTCGACGAAGCGCGGCCCACGCCCGGACGGACTGAGCGAACTGGGAGCGGCCACCATGGCCGTTGAGCACATTAACCGCAAACAGCTGTTGCCGGGCTATACGCTCGAGCTGGTCACCAACGATACGCAGGTGAGTTGCCGCCAGGTTCACAGGGTGTTTCCATTACGAAATTGAAATTGAAATTTCATTTGCCCGGCGCGTGCATTACATTAAAACTTAATAAGAAAATCTGCAAGCGCAGCAGCGTTAAGAGAGCGGACAGACGGGGGGGTAGGGAAAACAGCTAAAATGAAATTTGTCATCAACATTTATGCAACACTCTGTTTACACAGTGAGAACGGGAATATTGGTATTTTACATTAGCTTCTAAATAAAATAAAATATTAAATTAGAGGTAAATAATCTCGTTAATCCCAAAGAAAAGGTAATAATACACGTTTTCCTTTTTAAAAATCAAGCTGTATATTTTCCATGTATTTTATACCTTATTTCTTAGTAAAAAATTTAAGTCTACAATTTTAAAATAATTCTTTAGGCGCTAAGGCTTACAGCTATTATTGCACCGAAAAGGATACTCGCACATATGTTCATATTACAGTTTTAGAGCCATTGTCTGTGGCTGTCACAGCTTCAATTTCAGTCTATCCAAACCAACTATTTCATTTCCACCTAAACGTTTTATGACACAGTTTTTACAGATTGAGCAACGATGATTTCATAAAGGTGAAAAGGGGCTTTCATCTGTATTTAGCTGCAATTACATTACAGGGTATCGGAAAGAGTTTTACACAGTATTTAAAAATTCCCTAATGTAAATATAACAACATTTTATTCAATTATGTGGGGAATTATTTATCTATTATTATCTATATTTAATATGCGAAATTTATAAAAAGCATACATAGAATATTTAAAATGTTAACTTTTTAACTCATGCAAAAAAAGTTCCTGAAAAAGAGAGCTTAGGTGTAAAAGTTGAAAATACAATCGAATGCCACAGTTTTTTTCTCACTATAAATAGAGTATTGTGTAGTCGGCTGCAGTCGCCTGCAACATTTTTATAGGATTTTTTTTTATTGCGAGCGGCAGCAGCGGCAACGATAAGCGTGGTGGTTGGTGTGGGCTGCGATTTGATGGCACTTTAAGATGGAGACAGGGACACAGAGCCACTTGGAGGTGGCGAGTGGAGTCGGTGAAATCGCCTCATATCTGGCGGCAGCATCTTCTATCAGAACTCAGAGGTCGACATTTTAAAATGTTTATTGCGCCATCTTGACGCGTGCTTTTTTTATGACGCCATCGCTGATGCTGCTGCTGTTGCTGCTCCAGCATCTACACCTGTCCCGACCTCTGACTCCAATTCACTTTTCTGTATCTGTTTTCTGTGACCGCAGTGTGATCCCGGCGTGGGTGTGGATCGCTTTTTTCATGCCATTTACACACAGCCCTCGACACGCATGATGATGCTACTGGGCTCCGCCTGCTCGGAGGTTACCGAGAGCCTGGCCAAGGTGGTGCCTTACTGGAACATTGTGCAGGTAAGTTTCAAGTCCAATCAGACGGTGTTTCGGAGCTTACGCTGATTAAAATATGCAAATATGCCCGGGCTATTACTCAAAAATTTAATCAACTCACGTGCCGAAAGGAAACTCGCTCGATTAACATAAATACCACGAGCCAAACTCAAAAGGCAGCCAATAAACATTTCCGCGCTCAAATAAACAGCCTCCTATAAACTACACTAGCCAACATAATTTTCTTTTACAATTCGTTTCATTTTTTTATTAAATACAATTTTTAAATTTATTGCATTTATTTACGATTCAAAAATCAAATTTGCATTCTATTTTTGAACAAATAATCTTTTTGTCCGTCTGCCTGTTTCTATATACACCTTTCTTCTCATATAATATATCTTGATAACATTTTTCTGGTACTAAATTCTAGCTAGCTATTTTTTGCTAATCTTCAAAACCTATTACGAGTTTAATTCAGTTTTGCTTTACAATAAAGCAGCTATATTATATAGCTTCTGTATAATTTACCATTCGAAAATTTAAAATAATATTTATTTTTCATGAACCATTTGTTTTAACAATAACTTAACTAACCCCTATATGCTTTAGTAAGCTGTTATTTATGCATATATTATATGAAATACATTTTAATGACTTTTTTTTAGAGCATAGAAAGCTAAAAATTTTTATTTTTTTATGAAAACGAAAAAGGTTGTGTATTTAAATAAAAATATATATTTAATACTTTGGCATTCGATAATAAGTAGTTGTGAAATACTGTTATTTTGTGTCAAATAAATATATATAAATTTAAAGCAAAAGTCGCCAAACTGTGGTAGATTAAAAAATAAATGCTTTAAGATTAAGATTAACATTTTAATATTCATTTTTTTCTTCTGATATAAGAAATTGGTTTCATTCAAAGTCTAAATCATTTTTCGCAATTTTGTTGGTTAGTGTTATTAGACAAGAAATGCGTAAATATGGTCGTGCATGGAGTTGTGAGTGCTGTCTGTGTTTATAAGGGAGGGGGAAGAGAGACCAACATAAATTCACTTAGAAGCGCGCTGCATGCAAATGCCAAGTTGTGGCCTTTGAAGTTCAGGTCTGGCTGCTTGAGTCGCTTGCGACGTATGTGGCGACTAAATGGGCCGAAACTTTGTGGCACACACGCGTGGCTCAAAACTTTCTCTGCCGCATGCTGGCTGCGGGGGCGGGGTGAGGTGGGGCATGTGGCACGTAATAAACGCTTGACTGCTAACTGCTCTTGATTATAGGTCTCCTTTGGCTCAACATCGCCGGCGCTGAGCGACCGACGTGAATTCCCCTATTTCTATCGCACCGTTGCGCCGGACTCCTCGCACAATCCGGCACGGATAGCGTTCATCCGACGGTTTGGCTGGGGCACCGTCACAACATTCTCCCAGAACGAGGAGGTGCACTCGCTGGCGGTGAACAATCTGGTCACCGAACTGGAGGCGGCCAACATATCTTGTGCGGCGACAATCACATTTGCGGCAACCGATTTTAAGGAGCAGCTGCTGCTCCTCAGGGTAAATGTTGTGCAAACCTGACAAGTGTGGCCAAGCTAATGGCTAAAATTTGTTTGTTTCCATTTTTGGCCGCAGGAGACGGACACACGCATCATTATCGGCAGCTTCTCGCAGGAGCTGGCACCGCAGATACTCTGCGAGGCGTACAGACTGCGCATGTTTGGAGCCGACTACGCCTGGATACTGCACGAGAGCATGGGCGCACCCTGGTGGACCGACCAGCAGACACCCTGCACCAAGCACGAGCTGCAGCTGGCCGTCGAGAATCTCATTGTGGTGTCCACGCACAACAGCATTGTGGGCAACAATGTCAGCTACAGCGGACTGGTAAGAAGATTTAATAATTGGCCCAGACAAGAGTCGAAAGGAACTCAAATGTTTATACAGTTATGTTTATATGGCAATAGGCAATTTGTGTAGAAGCGAATGAAAGCTGTATATTGTATAACATCAGTTAAGATTTCAATTAACATAAAAGTGTTTTACTTCCGACTGGAATATACCCTGCAGATAAGCCGCAAATGGACTCGCAAAAAGCAATTGTATTTATTATACAATTGAATTCAGAATTATGATAATTATTTTTAAAACTACCTTGTCTTCCCTTTTTAAATTTAACAAAGTTTTGTGTCTAGCTCCTTTATTACTAGAAATTTGTATTTGTTAATTTTTAATTTAATATAAATTGATTGAAAAAAATTAAATTAAAAATAACAATAATACTTTAAGAATTAGAAGTCTCTCAATCAGAATTCCAATAAAAAATTTATATACTTTACAAGTTCAGAGATACCTTAAGCAGGGTAAAACAGGGAATTCTACTACATTAACCTTTAAGCAAATGCCGCCAATGATAACTGACCTTTTTTCCCAAGTATTATATGAGATTAAGACAACATCTTTAGAGCACAGCCACCCTTCTACTTCCCGCCCTCCCCGCAGTGCTCAAATGAAATGCTACATTTGATTTGAGGCAGGCGCGAGTCTATGATTGCCAGGACCCGTCGGCAGGATAAAAATGTTTTTATTATCGCTTTAGTGCCAGCCATGAAATCGGCTGCGCATAATGAGCTGGCAATCCCATTACGATGGGAGGGTGTGGGTGGGCAGGGTGGGCGTGGTGGCTGTGGGGCAACTCGTATAGTTGATGAGCGGTCTATTTAATCGATGCAATTTTCCATTCCCACACTACACAGAACAATCACATGTTCAACTCGCAGCTTCGCAAACAATTTGCACAGTTCCATCAGCAGGAGGCACCCACCGTGGCGGGCACCAGTCGGAGCCGCAAGCGTGCCCCACAATCGGATCTGCGGTCACGAAAAAGGCGTGGCACTGTCACTCATCATTTACCAGATGCCATATCCCGTTATGCGCCGCAAACCTACGACGCCGTTTGGGCCATTGCACTGGCCCTGCGCGCCGCCGAGGAGCATTGGCGCCAGAACGCGGCCCAATCCAAGCTGGATGGCTTCGATTATACGCGCAGCGACATGGCCTGGGAGTTTCTGCAGCAGCTGGGCAAACTGCACTTTCTGGGCGTATCGGTAAGCTGACTGAACGCATCAGAGTTGGTTAATTAACCGCAAAGTACACTATAGAACTTCATTTTTACTTTGACCCAAAGCAAAACGCATATTTTCTGATATACATAAATATTTATTTACTATTATTATTATATTTTTTTTTTGTTTGTTATAAAAGCCTTTTGTTTAAGTTTTATCATTTTTTAAGTAGAGAAATTTTTAAATATACGAATTTATAAGGCTTTGACAATTTAGTTGATTTTCACATACTGTTTAACTTTATAAAATAACCAAATAACTTAATTACGTATAATTAATTTAGTAGAAAAACAAAAGCCGAAAGATACAAAATATTGTAAAAATGATCATGTTTTAAAAATAAGTTTGTAATTATTTATTGTTTGCAGTAAATAATCAAATATATTTTTTTTGGATAACGCTAGATAACAAAACTTAAAATTTTCTGTGATATTTGCCAATATACATATGTTCCTATGACAGAAAATTTTTTTTAAAGAATTTTTTCAGAGGCGAACCTGCATATCCTATCATTACTCGAGAAATACATAAGCTTACCTAACTTTTGAAATATATCTTAAAATCAATTATAAACTCTTTTCAGTTTTGGTAGTCAACATATTTCTTAATTGATAAAAATTATGATTTTTTGTGCGGTATTTTTTCGTTTTTATGAATATACTCAGTCCATATTATAGTTGAATAACCGAATTTTCTTTTTTTATAATTTGAAATTGTTAAGATTTTATGCGTACGTTTTCTTGATATGTTCCCGTTAAAATTTAATGCCTTGAATGAAATTGAGAGAAAATAAATTCTGAATAGAATTGAAAAGTGCATTGTGCTTGGCGACACGAAGGCGACAAAATTGTCTAGAAAACTTGGTAGTTAAGCTGAAAACGATTTTTTTATGTTTTGCAATTCGAATTGTAAGAGGTGTTAAAAATGAATTAGGATTTATGTGGAGGTGTTTTGATCATTGAATTGCAAATAATATACGAATTAACGAGGCGACACAAATGATGGAAACTTTACGAATTAACAAAGAGTTTTCAGAGAAACAGCAGTTTGTTATGAATTTTTCGTAAGGGTACGAGATTATGTATATTATATATTTGACTGTAATTTTTTGGAAATAACAATAAATTTAAGTTAAAGGATTAACAACTTAAGAATTGTTCAATATTTTAAATGTATTATGGTGCTTAATTTGCTACAAAATAAAAAAACAAAAATAAACACACATTAAATAATGCTTGATGGGGAATATATAAACGGTCAGTACAGCAAACTAAGCAAAAAGAAAAAAAAAAGAAAATGTTTGCATTTAAAAATTGTAATAAATTGTGAAACTAAAACTTCTGCCATTAAAAAGTTTTAAATATTAATGTTTGGCTTTATCACATCAAACTATATCAGAAAAGTATGCAGGTTGTTTTGGATTTTTTTTTTTTTTTTTTTTTTTTTTTGTTTTTCTTGCTTTATTTATTTAACATTTATTTAATTTTCCATAGGGGCCCGTCTCGTTCAGCGGTCCGGACCGCGTCGGCACCACCGCCTTCTACCAGATACAGCGTGGCCTGCTGGAGCCGATTGCGCTTTATTATCCGGCCACCGATGCACTGGATTTCCGCTGTCCGCGCTGTCGACCCGTGAAGTGGCACAGTGGCCAGGTGCCCATTGCGAAGCGGGTTTTCAAGCTGCGTGTGGCGACCATAGCACCGCTGGCCTTCTACACAATCGCAACACTGTCGAGCGTGGGCATTGCCCTGGCCATTGCGTTCCTCGCCTTCAATCTGCACTTTCGCAAGCTCAAGTAAGTCGCCATCCCGATTCCGATGCCGATCCCGATCCCGATCCAGTCCCCAGTTGCTTACTGTGCACTTTCGACTTGACATCTCTTCATCCACAGAGCAATTAAACTTTCCAGCCCGAAGCTGAGCAATATTACCGCTGTGGGTTGCATCTTCGTTTATGCCACCGTCATCCTGCTGGGCCTGGACCACTCAACGCTGCCCTCGGCGGCAGACTCCTTTGCCACGGTTTGCACGGTGAGTTCTCAAGTGTCCTCAGCCTGTTCTCAGCCTTTGTTTGAGTTTCGGTTATGCAAGCAATCCTGCCACCCCCAACTGGGAGTGTCGTGGGGCCAGGAGGCGCTCTTTTCGCCTCATCAAATATGACTTTCAGTTTCAGCGCAACTTTCCGAGTCTTTCTCATGTGTTTGTTATACCCTGTAGCCCAATAAAATTACGGTTAAAATGTGGGCTCTAACAGATTAACAAGTGATTTCGTAACAGGCACATATTAACCAGGAAGGTATTTAGACGTGGGTATTATATGTGTGATTCCGTATTTTAAGCCCCCTAAATAAGAGCTTTAAAACTCTAGACTCGACTCTCAAGGCAAAAATATACAAAAAAATTGAAGTCATTTACAAATAATGGGTTTCAGATCAAATCGTGAATCAATCAATCAATCAATCAATCAATTGAGAATCCTGAACTCAAGTTCCAAGTATGTAAAATTATAAATTGAATTTTCCTATATTGGTTCTCGAATGCCGAGAAGGTGAAGTAAAAAAAGTGTGGATGTGATGAGAGTTTATTCAACCTCAACCTTAAGAATACTGCAAAAAAGGTTGTAAATTTTATATTCGTGCAAATCGCAATTATGAAGGTGAAAAATTAGTTCGCACAAATTTTCGTAATCTAGATTTTCCAATTTCTAATAAAAAAAAACTTTCTGGTCAAAGTCTTGACAAAATGGGCACTATTTTGAAAACCTAAAGCTTTGGAATACCCTATTTAAAACTCCCACAACTTTGTCAATGCTAAACCGAATGTCATGTATGTTGACATTATAATTATGGCTATTGCTTTGGACTAATTTTGCAGGGTATTTGCTAGATTGAAACTTTTGCCTTTGTCACTTTTGCTTATTTTATTTTTTTTTTT
Organism: Drosophila micromelanica; assembly: GCA_004143825.1. NCBI lineage: Eukaryota > Metazoa > Arthropoda > Insecta > Diptera > Drosophilidae > Drosophila > Drosophila micromelanica. Next base: position 107,297 of record SCDY01000052.1, on the reverse strand, counting down.
TTAATGTTAAAGGCACGCTTAATAAATCCTCAACTTTACCGCTCGCTTTGAGCTAGATGAGCTGTGCTACCAGTCTCTAATTTGATGCGCTTGTCATCGAAATTTGTTCATTTTTTTTTTTTCATTTTGTTTTATATACAAATTTTTTTGTTTGGTTTTTTTTTTTTGCACCTACCTACCGCCAAAAATGCGACTCGAGGGAAATTCGCAGTGCGCTGTTTGTTGGGCATGTTGTTTGGGCTTTTGTCATTTGGTTGTTGTTGTTGTTGTTGCTGTGGAAGCACATGTAATGTCCTGGGCATGGTGGAATACGGCTAACAACAGCAAACACATGACACGGACACGGAAATTTGGAACTTTTGTGATATTCCTTATTTTGCATAAATTTGAGAATGCCTCCTTGGAGTCCTGCTGTTGTTGTTTTTAGCTTGTTACATTGGCCATTGATGACTTGTTTAGGAAAACACACACACAACCATTGCTCATCTTTTCTCACCTTCCCTCTCTCCCTCTCTCTCTCTCTCTTTCTCTCTCTTTCTCTGTTGCCCTTTAGGCACGCGTGTATCTGCTGTCGGCTGGTTTCTCATTGGCCTTTGGCTCGATGTTTGCGAAAACTTATCGGGTGCACCGCATCTTCACGCGCACCGGCAGCGTGTTCAAGGACAAAATGCTGCAGGACATTCAGCTAATACTGCTCGTGTGCGGCCTGTTGCTTGTCGATGCCCTGCTCGTCACAATGTGGGTCGTTGCCGACCCAATGGAAAGGCATTTGCATAATTTGACACTCGAAATCAGCGCCATTGATCGGAGCGTTGTCTACCAGCCGCAGGTGGGTTCTACCTCAAAACCTACCCTCCTACCCCCAAACTTTCCCTGGTGTCGATTGACAGGCTTAGCTTTGTAAATTGACTCACCCACACATCTATCTACCCCCCTCCCAAAATAGTCATCTAGTCCTCCACTCCTCCACTGCCTTGACACGAGTTCCATTTTATCGACAGGTCGAAGTTTGTCGCTCCCAGCACACCCAGACCTGGTTGGGCGTCCTCTACGCCTACAAGGGTCTTTTTCTCGTAGTCGGTGTTTACATGGCCTGGGAGACGCGTCACGTGAAGATTCCCGCCCTGAACGATTCGCAGTATATTGGCGTCTCGGTCTACAGCGTTGTCATTACCAGCGCCATTGTTGTTGTTCTGGCCAATTTGATATCGGAGCGGGTTACCCTGGCCTTTATCACCATCACCGCACTGATTTTGGCCTCCACGACGGCGACGCTCTGCCTGCTGTTCATACCGAAGCTGCACGATATCTGGGCACGCAGTAAGTGCCTGCCGACTTGGCCGGTCCGGCCTGGCTGCCTGTTTAACGTTCTCTTTCGCAGACGACATCATCGATCCTGTGATACACAGCATGGGCCTCAAGATGGAGTGCAACACGCGACGCTTTGTCCTGGACGATCGGAGGGAGCTGCAGTACCGGGTGGAGGTGCAGAATCGCGTCTACAAGAAGGAGATCCAAGCGCTCGACGCCGAGATACGCAAGCTGGAGCGCATGCTGGAGTCCGGCCTGGGCACTGGCTCGACCACCACCTCCTCCTCCACCTCGCTGCTGGCCGCGCACGGCCATCTCAAGCCCGAGCTGACCAAGACCAGCGGCGTCTCCCAGCCGCCGTCAACGAACACCAAGTCACGGACGCCGAGCATCTCCGGCATATTGCCCAATCTGCTGCTGTCCGTCCTACCACCGGTCATTCCACGCGCCAGCTGGCCCTCCGCGGAGTACATGCAGATACCCATGCGCCGGTCCGTGACCTTCGCGTCGCAGCCGCAGCTGGAGGAGGCCTGTCTGCCGGCACAGGATCTGTTCAATCTGCGCCTGGCCCACCAGCAGGCCACCGAGGCCAAGACGGGGCTGATCAATCGCCTGCGCGGCATCTTCTCGCGCACGGCGAGCAGCAACAAGGGCTCCACCGCCAGCCTGGCGGACCAGAAGGGTCTGAGGGCGGCATTCAAGTCGCACATGGGCCTCTTCACCCGGCTAATACCCTCCTCGCAGACCGCCTCCTGCAATGCCATCTACAGCAATGCGAGTCCCTTGGGAGCTGGCGTCGAGGGCAACGGCCTGGCCCTGGAGGGCGGCCTCAATGGCGGCCACCTGAAGCCCATTCATCGCGGCTCGCTGACCAAGAGCGGCACTCACCTCGATCGCCTGACCAAGGATCCCAACTTTTTGCCCATACCCACCATTTGCGGCGAACGCTTCGATCTGCAGCCGGAGCTGAATGGGGCCGGTGGCAAGTATGTCAAACTGCCGGAGACCAAGGTGAACTTTCAGCTGCCCAGCAGCCGGCGGCCATCGCTGATGCAGCCGGCGCCCAGCCTGCGGGAACGTGTCCGTGGCTCGCCGCGCTTTCCCCATCGCATCCTGCCCACTTGCAGTTTGAGCGCCCTGGCCGAATCGGAGCCGGATCGGGTGGGCTCGGAGGTCTCCACCATAGCGGGCAGCTGCAAGTCCATACCGCGCATATCGCTGCAGCGGGCGACCAGCGGCGGCACTTGGAAGTCCATGGAGACGGCGGCCAAGTCGCGTCTCTCGCTGGACTCGCAGGAGGAGCAGACAACGGCGGCAACAGCAAATGGTCTTGATTAAAATTGTAAGTTCAGACACGCCCACCCAAAACATTTTCCGCCCAATATCCTTGTCAATTAGATGTGAACACCAAGCAATTATTTTCAACACGCGCGCCACGTCCTCCTCCAGCCAGGGAAACGCGCGTGTGCAACTGACCAATCATCGGCTTAAAGCAATCAAACGCATTAGGATAAGTTACGATACGCGTAATCCTTCATCAAGTAGCTAGTCACGAGTCCCATTACCACAGCTCTCAACTCCCAACTCCCCCAAGTTATGCTTCCTGACAACCCATAATGTGATTCGACCTAAGCTCAAACTAGAATTTTTGCTCTTCATAGGCTAAGTAAAGGACTTTACTGCATTAGTTGCACAAATTGTAGGGCAACAACATTTCCGTTTCCGTTTTCATCTTCTATTTTCTTGTGCCAAAACACACAAACACCGTTACGTTTTACGTCGTCTTTGTGGTGGTTGTGCCCCATCTACGGTATCCCATGAGCAATAATATTTAGGCTTAGTCCAAAACAATCTATGATTAATTAATGCCGTGGCTCGAACCTCGTGTCACTTTTAAGCATAGCCAAAGTCTCAAAAAAAAAAAAACAAAAAAAAAAGAATAACAAACATTTGATGTAGCTGTAGTTGTAGTTCTAATTGGTAGCCAACTCAAAAAAAAATAAATAAAAATAAAAACAAAAATACGTAGCATAAGTGACTAAGTTTCAGCATTGGAATCCTCGAACCCGAACTCAATTCTCCTTCACCCACACCCACACACACCCACTATCGATGCTATGCGGCGTAAAGTCAATAAACAAAAAAGCAGAACAGCCCTGCCAAAAAAATAATGATTAATTAATTAACTTGTTTTATTGGGTGGCGCTAAGCGTGGACATGGGGGTAATACGAGTAAACAAAGGAAAATGGCTTTCAATAAAGCCCACAAATAAGTTTGCCAACCCTAGCGCAGCACAATGGTAGCCGCCGAGCTGTGCTGTCAGCGATAAACCACCAAAATAAAAGCTAGTTTTAGCAGGTAAAAATGTTTTTCTATTTACGTGCACATTATATTAAAATTTACAATATGCCGTTTGGCAATAAAAAAATAACAAATTATTTAAATAAATATTTTAATAGTTTTTAAAAAGATTAATTTATTAATCTGTGGTCTAACACATGAGTTTTTTTTTAGATGTCAAAAGTCTTTGCTAACTTCCTATTCATTCCTCATTGTCTTTGCAAGATTTCTATATTGAATTTTCTTAAACATGCCGAGTTTTATTTTCCAAACTAATTGGTCTTAATAGCCATTAAATTTGTCTATCTTTTGCTTTGGGCTGCATTTACTTTGATTTTATGTGGGGCACTCATTTAATAAGGTAAAAAGGTAGGAAAAAAAGATACATTGTTGTCGCCGATTCAGGTCTTTATGTGGAACTAAAACCAATTTAATCAAAGAATTTAGAGAAACAAAAACGATAGTAAGATGAACAGCTAAGCAGAACCTTTCAAAGGCCTTTTATTAAGATAAACAAAGAGCTTAAAATTACAATTAGCAGGAATACAGGATCACGCCTTCTCGGTAAAGAGAAGCTAACCAAAAACGTATTATCCGACTCGCATCCGCAGAGCGTCCCCACAGTAATGATAGCAAACAGACATCCTTTGAACCAAATGTGCAGACCAGCTATGCCTCGTTAAGTTTCCCCACAGCATCTGTTCCGTGTCTTCTATTCCTATTTGAGTGTTGCAATGTCCGTCAAGTGTTTAAGCGACAGCCCAACCCAAAGCCAAAGCCAAACAAAGTAAAGTTGTTTGCATTAATTAATTAATGTTATTTTAATGCAATTTATATTATCTATGCAATGGGTGTAATTTGGTCTAAATGTATCGAGATTCACCAATTTGACGCTCTGTTTTCTAAAGCTTAAAAATAAAATAATGTCAAAAAAAGAATCGATAATTTATCGATAGTCTACAATTATGTTGTATTAACGTATAGTAGCTTTCAAAAATACAAAAATAAAATTCGTCAATTCATATGAAAATTTACGTGTAGTCAACAACAGCATTCTTACATTCTCCGACAGCTTATAGAATGCATACAAGAGGACATCAGTTAGGACGAATATGGAATTATTCATTTATCGAAAAAAATCGATTATTTCTATATCTAATGTATAAAAAAATAACAAAAATATGAAAGCTAATAAAAATCGATCTTATCAAAAAAATCGATAGTCATCAGTGACCAACATAATTGTATTCCTATCGTTTTCTAAACTAAAGTAACACTTAGAGAAAATAGCTAAAATTCTCGCCGTTGGCTGCTTTCAAGTTTAGTTGCGATAGAGAAAATCGCATTTAGCAACACTGTTGCCGAAATTGTTGCGACAACAGCAGCGGCAGCCGACACAAAGGGCCGAAACTAATAGAGTTCGGTGATTAAGTTGACATTGCAATTTGTTACTATAAATAAATAAATAAAATCGCATGAACGAAATGCCGTTACGGTCCAGAGGCCAACAGCTGAAACAGTGCTGACCTGGTCGACCTGCCAGCAACCGTGGTTAGTTGCTTGAACTCCCAGCCCCGGATCGTGTGAATTTATCTTTATGCTCGTAAAAACAAAAAAAGAAAAGCACATGAAACGAAATCGACCAAATAAACAGCGACAACTGCGACGATGAAGGCGATGGAGATGGAGATGGCGGGGATGGTGGCGACGATGGCGTTGACGGCAGCATCCGCAGCCATATCGAATGAATGCTCCGACATTTTTCATGGCTCCATTTCGCTTTGGCTTGGATGCCGCATGAAGATTTATCTCGCTGACACGTCGCTACCAGAGCCACACCTCCCAATCTCTCACCAATCCCGGGCCCCTTCTCCAACATGCTGTTACCGGCTGTTTTCGTACGCCGCACATTGCGCATACGTCGCGTGTGCCGCATCAATAAAAACCCAGCAGTTTGGGAAGTCTTACATTTGGTTTATTACAGCTGGCAACATTGGAACATGGAGCATGAAGTACCTTGGGCCAGCGCCCTGTCACATTGCGAACAATAGCCAAAAAGTGTTTATTTATTGTGTGTGTGGGGTCTATCTGTGTGTGTGTGTGTGTGTGGCATTTTCCTTTTGCTACAGCAACAGCAGCTGGCGACAAAAAAAAAGCTGCGCAAATATTCATTTTAATCAAGCTAATTAATATGGTCCAGTTATGCAGGGCCAAAACGCAAAATACAAATGAATAAAAATGCCGCCTTAAAAACGAACCCCGTGATAAATGAGGGCACCCTCCAAGCCAAGATCGGGGCAGCCGGGGCAGGCACCACAAATGAAGCTCGTTGAGTGTCCTGAACGACCCTCAAATGCAGCTCATTAATGTTAAGGCTCCCAAACTTGGCGCACTTAATTAGCAACTGCTCGGGATCCACTTTCCTTCCTTTCTCCTATTCTCTCACTCTCTCTCTCTGTCTCTCTGGAGACTAACTACATGAGCATCACATTATTTTTGAGATTATCGAAAGACGCTCAATAAATTAAAGCTGCATACCATACCCTGGGGGCAGTTGCTCCCGGTTTCACTTACCAGTTTCCCAGTTGCCCCATTTTAGTTGCCAATTCTCATGCAGGTAAAAGACTGAAGCACGTTGTGTCTTCACTTTATTTACATACCTTTGGCATAAACTGGTCGAGTTTATTTCGTGTTTCCTTCACATATCCCAGCACAACACAACCACACACACACACACACACACAAAGCGGCTCTAAGTTATTTTCAATCAATAAAAATAACATAAACAAGAAGAATGAAGCGCAATGTTTGCAGTGCCAACTATCAAATGCCCTTGCGGACAGCTTTTTTTTATTAATTACTGATATCGATGAAAATCTTGGGAATATCTATAAATGAGGGTTTCTAGATTGTTGTCGTAAAAATTTTTATAGACATGTTTTTTAGCCTATTCTATTAAAACAATAGGATAAAAAAATTTTGATGTAAAAAAAATTTAACTTCAAAAAAGGTCAATATTTCTTCATAACTACAATATGTTAGTACATTTTGAGGAAAAGTTATATTACTTCTAATAAATAGTTACAAATATTTAATAATATTTAATAATAACATTTTTCTATACTAAAAAAATTAAAATATTGCCCAACTTTCTAACTAAAGTTATATAAATTAATTAATTAAGCAAAAACTAATTTTTTTAGTTTTAGTATTTATTTTGTTTTTCTTTTTGGCTTTTTGTTTTTCTAAAAAAAATTTGTAAAAATGTACTAATATAGTAAATAAATTAATAAGTGATGGATTTGTCAAGTAATTACAATTAAGGTTGCTTTCCCCAGTTTTATAACGTGTGCACTCAAAATCTTCTTTAAAACGTTGCACATTTCGTTACAGAATTAAAATACTTACGCACAGCAAGGGCATGAAAAGCTGTAAAAAATACATTCAAGTGCTTTTCACACACATCTCCACACCCATCCACACACTCTGCCACACACACACACATATATACATTAGTTCAACTGCTTGAGGAGCAACAATTTCGCTTTTCTGTTGCCTTTTGGCCTCCCACAGAAGGAAAAGCACTGTGCTCCCAATTTGCCAATAAATTTGCCTGCCATTGCATTGCCAGTAATTCAAAAGAAGAGAGTTCAACCAGAAGAACCAGAAGCACACAAAAAAAACCCCCGAAACTCAACTGGAGAGCAGACGTCGACAAATGGTCACAAATTTTTGTAAAATGCGAAAATGTTGCTAAAAAGTTTCCCATTCGAATTTGGTTTTTTTTTGTTGTCTGCATCGGCAAATTACAAAATATATGTTCATATATTCGGTTCCAAATTGTGGCTAAATGACAACTCCCCTGTAACCACCATCCCCCGGCCTAATCAGGCGTAAAAACATACAGCGCGTTTCGCACTTGAACAATTCTCAACACATGCTGACAATTTTCACTTTTAATTGCTGGAGCCCGGCGATGTCTGTCCGCAAAGGTGTTGAAGCTTATCGAATGAAATGTGTTATAATTGGTTATCAGACAAGTGGCGTTAAGTGCCAGTAAGAGGAAGAGTAAGAGTCGATGGTGGAAGTTAAGGTGGCACCCGCTCAAAATTCAATAGCAAATGACAAGCGGAAAACGGATTTCTGAGCGAGTAAATCCATGATTGACATTTCAAGTGCCACAGAGCCAAGTCTGAGAATAGCTGAGAATATGAGACAGCGACTGAGACAGCTACCAGGATGGCAACTAAGACAGACACTGACACAGAGATTGGTACTCTGCAACGCCATTACCATCTCAGGCAAATGCTGCTCGTAAGCTTCATAGCCATTTCGCTGCTTTATAGCCGCATCCCGTTTGACTTGAGGGAAAAATGTGGCAGGTATTTTGGCTTATTTGTAAGATATGGCTAACTTTTTTTTTTAAATTTCCGCAAATTTATTATAGAATAAGAAATTGTATAACATAATTTAATTTACTACACATCTTTGGCGCAATTAAAAAATATAAGGATTTTTCAACCCTTAAAACCCTGTTAAAAATCTAGATATATATAAATAGTCAAACAAACTATGGAAAATTAAATTGATTTGGTTTTAATATTTTAAATGATGTCATTGTGGAATAAACTAAAAAAAATTAAAATAAATAATTTAGAAACAAAAAAAAAATTTCTAAAATATCCAAATTTCACTGTGAGACTTGCAAATCGATAATATGTCGATACACGTCAAATCGCAAATCGATAACACTGGTGTCCTGCCTTATTGATATCCAGCCAACGCCACGAAAGCCTATAGCTCCCACATAACGCTCGACCGTATGTTCTTACCCGTTTTATAATATAATTTAGCTACTTTACTGTTTGTTTTCGCCTTAATCTAGCCATTTTAAAAGCTAAAAAGCTGGCAGCACTGTTGAAAAATGCACACAGAAACAATCAGCATATGTGCGTGGGATGATTTGAAATCCAGAGCGAGCGAAATGGCGAAAACACATGCTTACAGGTTATTACTTAGAAGATGAGTGCTCCAGCAAAGGAGTGAGGAAGGGGGAGGGGGGCCAGATGAACGACAGAAACAGAGACAAGTTGTTGATTTCATAGCCAGGAGGCGAATGAAAAGGAGTTGAGTTGAGTCGCAAATTGTCGCGACAACTGAAGGTGGCAGCTGAGGGGGTTGAGGGGTAGGGGGGTAGGGGTTCGTTGGTCTTGAAGCGAACAGATGCACTCAAATGTTCAGATGCGTAAAAATACCATGGGAAATTACGCGAATGGAATACCAGCCGAGTAATACACACACACACACATGCACAGGGAGTGACATATGTGAGCGTATGTAGGGTGCAGATACGAAACGTATATAACATAAAGCTGCTGACATGCTCCAGACCAAAATGCGTCGTGAGCTAAAGCCAACAACTAGCAGCGGAAACGGAAGTAGCGACAGTGACAGCGACAGATGCGATGAGAAACAGAGACCGAAGTAGAAAGTTGCTGCCAGACTCGCAGAACTGATTGCCAAAACAAAGACTGGCGGCATTGCTGCTAAGCTCAAAAATACCCTGTACAAATTCAGAAAACTAAGAAAAGCTAAAGATAAATTAAATCCCAATACGTAGGCTAATATGCAGCCTAATCATAAAATAGAGGGTATTACAGACAAAATCAACAACGACAACATTGCAGCCTGCCAGCCAAATGATTAATTTCGACAAGCTGCCACAAGCTGTCGAGGTAGCGAGAGGGGGCAGAGAGGGGCTTGCAGTGGGCAGATATGTGTTGGAGAACTACAAAAACGTCTCGGGCATACGTGCTGGAGTCTGGGTTTATTGACTATGTGTAAGCTGAATGCAAAGTTGCGACACAGTGCGTTGATTTTGTGCTTCAAAAAATAAATGAACCACAAAATAACAGAAAACTGCAAACGCAAGGATATGGGAGGACATGCACAGGCGCAGCCAAAGCAACGCTAACTGCAACATTTGCATCTGCATGCAGTTGCATCAGTCTGCATCCTTTTCAGATGCGCTTGGGCGCTGGTGTTGATTGCCAGTCTGCAATTTGAAATTGTCGGCAATGCATTACTATTGTACCCTGTAAACGTGTAAGTGCGGCAAACGGGGTATCATTGAGTTGCTATTGGTATGGAATTAACTAAGCATATATGTCTAACTCTGATTTCTCTCTGTTATTAAATTAATTTTTTAATTTAAAAATGTATATAATATTGCATATTCATGAAAATGAATTTGAGCCGAATATTTATAAGAAAAATATCGACTTTGTTGCGATTTTGTACAATTTAAATTTCGAGAACTAATTAAAGCTTAAAACTTTCTGCTTGACCAAGTTCTGTGTTAAAACCAAGCTCTGGATACAAATCCCGGTTTTAATCTGGTACACAATTATTATTTTTTTTTTTTTTAAATAAAACAAGACTTTTTCGTAAGAGTGCCATAGAGTGTCTGTAAGTCGAATACTTAAGCTATTTATCTTTTTTAATCGGCGCTTGGATTGGGCTTCTAATTTGAGGCTACATTTTGGACCAAGAAGGCATTGTAGACAATTGAAGAAGTCGAGGGGGGTGGGTTGAGCCAAGGACGGACCAGTCGAAATTAAGCGACAGCGAACAAATATCTGGCACAGTTCAAAAATTTCGTTCCAGTTTCTTCTCCAGCTAACAGCCGAAAAGCGGCCAAAAATTGTCTCCTCTAGCTCTGCTTGAACATTTGTCTGTATTTGATTTGCGGTTGTGCATCCATTGCACTGCAAATGAAGCAAACGAGCCGTGCGGTCATTAGATGGCCCAGCCTGTTGTACGTGTCTGTCACAACAGTGTCCACCGAGGTGTCATTGTTCCCATGCCCCATGCCTGCCACCTGCCACCTGCCATTTGCCGGCCTTTCTCGTTGGCTTAGCTGACATTAAATCGCTGTATGGCATTAAATTTTGGTCAATTGCCTCGCATTGGCCGGCAGCAACATCATTAATTTGCAGGCGCTGAAATTTTAATTAGTGCCAAATGCGAATTCGACAAAAAGGCATGCAAACAAATGGCCAGGGTGACAGACAGACAGCCAGGGAACAGCAGCTGGCAGGCAAAAGGTAGGCGTGTCAAATGCAGTGAAAAACTTTTTGAAGCTGTGCTTCATTAAAATTTTAGGTAACTTAAGTAAACTCTACGCCAACACAAGTTAATAGAAGCATATATATATGCACATATATATATATATATATATATTTATATATGTATGTATAGGCAACGGTGCACACACGGCGTATGCGTAACCTGCAGCACGATGGCGCGATGACTTGATAAATACTTTCATTGACACCAGCAAGAAGAAGAGGAAGAAGAGCAGCAGGCAGCAAGTTGGATAAATACGTAATTGCAACAGCAAAATGAGCCTTTTGTCTTGCCAACTATAATGAGCAAAAGTCCAGAAGACAGCATGCGTATAGAAGATACCCAGTATTTAATATTTATACAAAATAATTTAAGTAAATAATAAAAAAAATAAATATTGACTTGGCTAACTTAAAAAATAAATTTGATTTTTTATAATTCTTTAGGTTTAATGTTTTTCTAATATTTATTTATATTTTTGTTAATTTAATCAGGGCTGTAAAACAGATTAATTACATTGAATTTAAATCTTTAACAGTATGGACAATAGATACAAATAACTGTTTTCATTAAAATGTTCAAAGCTTAATTAAATTCAATTGATGTCGACAAGCGAAATTACTCGCTTTAGGCACAATCGATTACACAACGAACATTTTAATATATATTTATAAATGCCTACGCTTTTGTAGACATAATCGATACTATCAATTATTTCAAGTATTTTCACACAGACAGTTAATTGAAAGAACAGTAGCATTTTTATTTTTTTTTTTTTTAATATATAAAATGTTACTTTTTTTTATCGATTAATAACAAGCTCTGTTAGACATTGATAAATCGCTTCAACTGACTAAGAATATATAAGTTTTTAAATGCATTTACCAAGCATTACGGTTACAGTACCCATTTACAGGGTATTTAAAATGTCTTTTAATTAGAAGTCGGTGTTTTGGCTGCTGGCACAAACTTTTGGCTGGCGTACGCGACGTATGCGTAATCTGGCAGCCAAACGCAACTTTTAATCAAAACTTGTGCGGCGCTGCTTTTGGCAATTATGTGACAAAAAGTTACTTGAACTGCAAACACACACCCTGCCACACAGTGCACCCCACACCTCCCTCCCCCCTCACTGTATTCAACAACCACGCCATAAAGTTTACCTCTAATTAAGCGATGCGCAGAATTTAAAAGGATGAAAATGAGGCAATGCAACATTAATGCACAGCACACACTACACACGACCCGCACACACACACACTAGAATTTACCAAAATATATATGTGCGTGCTTCTGGTGGCCCCGCGAATGGGCTATGAACCGACCAATGACAAAAACACACAAACCAGGAGCTAATAGCTCCTTTAATGCCACAGTTTAGTTGGTTCTGTGCCACGTAGGCAACATAAAAACAATTTTTTTTTTGGCAACAACGCTTGCCGTGATTATTATGAAGGGTCGAAGGTCGTTTAGAAACCTGAAATTGGAGCGGGAGCTGAAGCTAAACTGAAGCTGGAGACATGCCAGGAGAACGCTCGTAATTTCATTAAAATTTTATTAGCTCGATATGAGTGCGGGTCGTTATGTGTGTATGTGTGTGTGTGTGTGAGGGCTGACATTATTTGAGCAGCTGCGCAAATGAAATTATCACCTATGTGCATTATGTACATAAAAGGAACTCTCCAAACCATGCCTAAAGGAGACGCACTTTAAAGCGGACACCGAAAAAACTTATTTAAAGAGATATTTAATTTAAAATTAACTACTGATTTAAAACATTTACAAAAAATTAAAAAAAAAAGTTTTATACGAATAATTTTTATTAATTTTGATTTGTTTCTAACAGGGTACGAAAAATGGTTAAAAGAAACTTTTTAAACATACACAACATTATTTATTTGTTTTATATTTGATTTCAACTCCAATTTTATTATTCATTAAAAATATATTTACTCTATTGAAATTCAAGATGTCTCACTCAATATTAAACATGATTTCTAATAATTGAGATGCACACATTTCACTTCATTGCATTTCATTATGAGATACAATTTTCTAGCTGTCAGTAGATATCGACAGAATCGTTTTATTTGCAAATCAAGGCCATATTTCATATTTTCAATTTCAGTCTTAAAGTGATTTAAAATCAGCACAAAATTATCTGAAAATCAAACAAGTTTCATTGCCAATATAAACTTTATATCTTAGTTGTGTGTGTGCGTATGTGTGTATAAGTGTGTGTATTGCGCATATTTCAAAGTCCATTACGAAACACACACACAGAGAATGCCTTTCGACGAAAGGCTTTTAATTTACATTTTGCTATTAACTTGAACCTCAAAGGTTGCACAGCCGGCAAAGGAAAGCGCCGGGGGCGGCAAAGTGTAAAGGGGGAGCCGTATCAGTGTTGTATCGCACAAAGCCGCAAAGCTGAACATGGGCTTTGCTTAATCCGGGCAGTTAAAGCGCACACACACACACACACGCACACACATGGATAGAAAAGCCCGTAGACCGGGTTACTAATACAAGTGCAGAGCGGAGGCAACATTGAACATATGCAGGCGGTACCTTTATGTTTTCTTGATTGAGTTTCACCTTTTGCATATGAAATTCAATTTAATCAGTTGGCCAGGTCATAGGCTGCCATTCTGTCTGTCTGTGTAACACACACACGCACACACACACCCACACACAGACATGCTTACACACAATGCAGCCAATAATAATGAAGTCCTTTTGTTGTTCCGACATTTTCAACACGCAATTTTCATTGCGTATACGCAATGTACAATCACATATCTCTATCTCCTTCTCTCTCTCTTCTCTCTCGTTCTCTCTTTTTCTCACATTTCGTACACATTTGGCAATTTGCCGACCTCAATAATGTTTTCACTTGGAAATCAATAAATACAAATAACAAATAAAGTATGCATATATGTGTGAGCTTCTCTCTGTGTGTGTGTGTGTGTGTGTGTGTGTGTGTGTGTGTGTGTGTGTGCATACAGCATCGCAAAACAAACGGCAAACTCAAACCAAAACAGCGCCCCGCACTTGACGGCCAAAAACGGGCAAATTGTATGCAAATAAAGCACAGGCGAAATACCGCAAGAAAAAAAGCGTCGCGTGCCAACGAGCACCCATCGCCCACCCCCCCTCCCCCACAACTTTTCTATGTACACGCCCCCACCTCCATCCGGGGGGCGGGCTGTTCCAGCTGAAGCAATAGAATTGATGACGCTGCAGTGGCTCAAGCCCCTCATAAAATAAGTTCGAAATAATAAGTCAAGATTGGTTGACTATCCGATGCTCTGTAATTAATTATTCACTTAAAAAAGAATTTAACAATAATTTTTATTTTATTATTTTTGGGAATTTGATATTTTAAAAATAAATTATTTAAACAGCTTTCTTAGGGACAACAACAAAAACAGATAATAGATAACATCATAAAGTTCTATATATTATTTTTTACTTATAAAGACTTGCATGGGTTTTACGATGGTATATCATAGTTTTTAATTTGGCCTAACAGTATCGTTTAAATAATTAAAACTAATGTGTTTATTAGTAGCATACTTTTATTTTCCAGTTAAAGATATAATTCACCTCCTAAAATGAATTTACCATCTTAAATTTGTTGTTCAGAATACGACAATTTCTAAAGTCTAGTAAATTAAAAAAAAATAATGTTTTTTTTATGTTTTTTGAAAATATTTGTTAAAAATGCCTTCCTATTCTATTCAAATTCCTCTACTTAAGTTCTGTTATAATCTGTCTGCAAACAAGCCGCAAGATACCCAGTTAAGCATAATTAAATAATTACAGGGTATTTATCTGAAACAAAAACTGTGCCCGTGTCGACAAGACAACTTTTTATTAACTCTTTGGCTCTCTGACCGCAGCTGTGGCCGCTTTAAGCTCGCAAACCCACAAGTCCACAAGCCCCAGCCCCAGCCCCAGCCCACAAGCAGCAGCAACAAAAAGCATCAAGTTTTTCCTTCTGGCACTCTGTCTTGGCCAACACAATTGGCAAAAAAGGGAAAAGTTCGAGACGTACAACTTGTTGTCTCGTCTCGTAAAATTTGTCCGGTCATTTCTCATTTCTCATGCTGCATGCAAATCATCATCAGTTAAGGAAATTGTGTGGGCGGATGCAAAAAGCCACCCATTTTGTTTGTTTGTTTTTTCTGGCTTATTTTTCTCATTTGTTGCCCGCTTAAATGTTCGGACAATCAAACAAAAATTGCGGCTACTATTGATTTAACTATAGATTGTTGTTTGGCTCCACATCCTAAAACGGACAGGCATATGTCACACATGCCGCAACTTTTAATCACACACACGAACACACACATACACACACACAGCCAGGACCTTATTGTTTGCTAGCTGGCATGTTGTGAGCTGCCCCCTGTTTATAATAGGCGAAACTCCGCTTCACTCTCAGGCAGCGTCTGTCTGTGCAAAATTTAATCGCATTTAGCTCATTTAGCGACAAATTGAATTTGCCACAGCACATCAAAGTCCGTCGTCGCCCCCTTTATGTCCGTGCAGCCGCCCGAAAATGAGAAATTCAATTAAAATCAAATTTTGACTAGTGCGTTACATATTTTTTTCATTTAATTCTGTTTTTTTTTTTTTTTTGTTGTTAGGCCAACTTTAAATAGATTTTGCGCCACAATCCGGGAGGCGGCTTTAATTCCAATTGCCGCAAAACAGACAAATACACAAATCAACAAAAGCGACCTCCCCCAAAAAAAATAAATAAGGCAAAAATAATTGAGCCAACGAGACAGAAATGCACTTAGAGAAAAAGCCAAGAATTACAATCCAGCTAGCGTACAAAATTATTATGGTACCAAATTCGGATTTCATTTCAAGTATATAAATTTTTGTAAAAAGTATTTTGTATCAATTTTTTCTACAAGTGCAGCTATAAATGGTCTTAAGACAAACAACCCCAACCCGGCACGAAGCTCAGCATTGACGCAACTTTTATCAAGGACAAGAGATAATCCCGTTGCCGTTGCGATAAAATTGTTCGCTTCATATTTGTGAGGGGTCCCAAGCGAATTTTTTGTGTTTTGAGACGCATCCCCAGAACCCAATCAACCCAATGCTGATTAGTTCTTTGCTTTCGTCATAGTCGGTCAGTCCTCAAGCGATAATTAGGCATTTACGAAAGTTGCAGGTCCTCCCCCGGACCGAAGATGATTTATGATGTGTGCACCGCAACAGTTCGGAGCCTCTCAATTTGTTATACACAAAGACCGCTCAAAGCCCGAAGTGCTACTATGACTAATGCTTTGGTTTTCGCACTGGATCTGGCAAAGCCTTTAATTATGTGAAATGTCTTTGGCACTTTATCTCCCAGGCTGCTGGACTGCACTTAGAGATGAGCCCATGTTGGACTTTTCTTGGATTTAAAACTGAAACGCAGAATTTTTAGATCAATTTTAAATTTAATTCGGCTAAAATTATCTATTTACATATTTTTTATTTTTTTTGTTTTTTATATTTCGTTAAAATTGTAATCATTTATTACTTTGTCTAAAATCAACCGATTAGAATTGCAAATTACTTTTTGTTTTGGCCTCATTAATCATCTGCTTGAATAACAGTTTTTGGTAGAATGCATGCAAAAGTTCTAATTTGGACCGAAATTGTCACAACAATTTTGTTAAAACTGCACGTTTAGTTTTATAGTTTGATTCTGCATTTTAATTTGAAACGGAATTAATGACTAAATTTATCATGGATCAAAATTGTAAACTCCTTTGATATTGTCAAAACTGTACCAAAACTACAGAAAATACATTTTATTTTATTAATATTATAATTAAAGGGCGCAAACAATAATTTAAACGATTGGGAATGAGATTTTATAGGTGTTTCCACCTGTAGATTAATTCTACATTTAAATCTGGAAACATAATTGGTTAAAACCTATTTCAAATTTGAGAGACAATTTGCGGTTAATTTTCGTGTCACGAAAGTGAAACCGAAATTCAGTTAATGCATGCGCAGCATTTGCGGTGCGATTCTCCACGCCGCAAAGTATGCAACACTTGTTTTAGCAGCTTCTTTATGTTAAGCCACTCGAGCGCAAATCCCAAAACCCCTCCCCCGAGCCCCGTAAAACCAGATGGATGCTGCTGTAAGTGAATGCTGCTGTCCTGCCCTTAGCCCACACTCCGCTTGTGTTTTACAAACTGCACGCCATTTGAAACAGCAGCAGCAGCAGCATCTGCAGCTGGCGACGCATCAGCAGCTGCAGCTTCCACTAAATTTGTGACAAACGGGCAGCTGTTAAGTTAAGTTGCAGTCTCAAATGACTGAAACACGACTGGTGAAGAGTTTGCAGCAAGGAAATGGGTTGGGTTGGTCCAAAGACGAATGCGGTTTCACATGAAATGCAGCCAATGCCATACACAAAGTTGTCCTCCATCATCATCGTCAGCTGGCGAACTCGCAGACTGGACTGGATGAACATGACCATGGGCAGTGAAAAAAAGATTCCAGATGGACATATATTTTAGCACTATTTTTAGCCAGTTAAGCAGTTGCTTAAATTGTATATCAACTGAAAAATTCACAAACAAGTATTTTTACTTTCATGCTGATTATCAATAATTACCAATAAAACATTTATCTCTTTACGTGTAAATTTTTGGCTAACAATAGAATTAGTTGTAGATTAAACACACATTTTATTGGGTTTTTAAATAGCTTGCATAATAGAATTACACGTTTAAATACGCCTTTCAACTATTGATACAATTGATAAAGCTGGCTATTAATTATTAAACCAATCAAGCTAACACACTATAAAATATTTTGCATATAATGTTCATAAGGCATCAATGCCTTGCAAAACAATAAAATATCTATGATAAATTTCAAAAAAAAAAACTTTTCTCTATTATTAAATATTTAAAAATAAATAAGTGAAAATCTGATTTAAAACTTCTGGCTTGTTGTGCAGCCCTCAGCCACTAGTTGAGTTCCGGACTACGCCCATGAGCATGGCGTGGCATGGCACATGACCAGGCAAATGTTCAATTGATTTGCATGCACTGCAAGCCAAGTCTGAGCTCTGTTTTGCTGCCTTTATCGTGCTGTCTGCCTCAGCTGCTGTTTTTGGCTGGGACTATTAAGCAGCTTCGAGCTGCGAGCGGGAGCAACAGCTCGCCGGGGAATTGTAAATCACGTCGAGTGCAAAGCGCAAATTGGTTAGTGGAATATACATAAAGCAACGCCGCACAACTCACACACATTTATGTATGCCTGTGTGTGTGTGTGTGTGTTTGTTTGTGTGTATCTGTGCTCCTTTTGCACAGACTTAAATCGCGCTTTAGAAACATGAAATCTGCTCCAGCAGAAAATACTAAAGCAGCAAATGTAATCTGTTCAAACGAAGCAAAGAGCTGAGCGGAAAGCGGCAAAAGTGTAAAGAGAGGGGTGAGGGGGAGGCGCCGACAACATGTCAGAGTGAGGCAAGTCGCAGTAAAATCATATTACCCTCATATATGGTATACGAATTAGTTGGCCATCTCGAACAGGAACGTTGCTCGGCAGGATGCAGGATGCAGGATGCAGGAGGAAGCCACACACACACTTGATGCTCATCTTCAGCAGTTCAGAGCCTCACAAGCTGCACAAATTGGAAATAAAAAATGGGCAAACATTTCACATGAAACGGCTGCCACATACTTTGGCCTCAACTGAACATCCAGGCAGAAACAGCAGCAGCAGCAGCGGCAAAAACAACGTCAAATAACTGTCAAGTAAAGTGCAGCGCTTGCAGTCTGTTGTTGCCACACGCCCCTTGCCACACAGCGATCGAAGCATTTGATATTATTTCGAAAAAATCATCATAACAACTGTAAGCGAGAATGCTCGACAATCAGTTATCCTGTATATTCGAATTTTATCTTTTAAACTGTAAACTGTGTTTAAATTTTAACTCATTCGATGAATTTAATTTTCTAATAAGAAAACTACTTTCAGTAAAAAATAAAAAACGATTGAGTCAAAATTAAGTTTGCATAAAGTTGTTTTTACAAAATTTAAATTTTTATATAACTACAATTTTATTATATTTTAATATGTTATTATATTTTATAGGAAATAGGTAAGAAATCACAATAATGAAAATGTTGCTTATATGCAATAAATGAAATTCAAAACAAATGAGTTTCAAATAAATAAAAATATAACTTTTAATAATAAGCACCTATCAGACAAATTCAAAAAATATTTGTTACCCATTTTGGGTCTTTTTATGAGCATAGGGTATAATAATCATAAATATTGCACGCTGCTCAACTTGCTGTGCCCATTATGCTGACAGGAGTGAAAGCGTGGCAGCTGCCATTAAGTATACGCCGCGTTGGCTGACAAAAGCTAAGCCCCCAGACGCCACAACCCTTTCCCAAAAATAAAATAAAAGCGCACACTTCGCAGCCACTGCAGCCTCGACATATTTACAAGGCACTACATTCTATGGCTGGGAATATTCAAAACAGCGACGCTTTGCCGTAAAAATGATTTCACGCCAGCGAAACAAGGTTAAAAAGGTGTTACAAACCCAGCCATGGAAAGCGCTTTAAGCGCCTCGGGCTGTTTCAACTTTCAGCTGCAAAAGTTTTGTGCTGCATCCAACACCGTTCCTAAATCCTACTCGGCCACGTCGCTGCCAGCTTCTTAGGGGCTTTGGTTTTGTGACACCTTTTTCACTTTTCGAACACCTAGCGAAATTAAAAGTTAAATGCGCCAAGTCAATAAAAGCATGATACTAAAAATAAAGATAAAGAAAACTGCAAATGGCAACGCAAATGTAAAACGGGGGCTCTTAAAAGGATCGCGTTGCTTTGCGACAGTGCTGACAATATTGGCTGATTAAAAATGACAAAAGTCAAAGTTGATAGAATTATATATATTATATTATATATTTAAAATCCTTAATCTATGCTGCTCTTTGTTATAAAGCGTTTTGTAGACAGTATTTTCCAAAATAATACTTAAAACTAAATATTATTTTATATATGTATATATGTGTTATATTTGAACTTTTTACTACTTCCGTAATGGTATGTCGTTTATCGATAATTTATATAAATACTTATAAAGAATTAATTTACACACAAAAATATTTTTTTATATCTTTTTTTTAGGAAGCCTTATGAACAATAGGTTACAAGTTAGATAATAACTTAAAATTTTTATGAATAAATAAAAACTATTGCTATTTGTTTTTCGTAGAAGACAGAAGTAAAATTTATAATTTAATTTTTTTAATATAAACTAGAGACCAAAGTGAACGTCAGTTTAATGCCAGCTTTATAAAAGACCAAAAATCTCCGTGAGCTTTAAAACTTTTTGTTTAGCTTTCTTCATTCACAAAGCTAGCAGTATTTTTGCTGTTAAAAAGTTGGCAGCACTGCTGGGCACATTTATGCCCGAAAAATCCTTTAATGCAGCTCACATTTGCATCAGCAGCAGCAGCAGTAGCAGGAGCCAAGGCAATAGTGACACTTCATTTATGTCTTTTGTGCGCCCAATGTGGAGCCAACTGTTTGCCCAATGATAAAGAATAATAAAAAGAAAACTGAAGCCAGACTCTATAAATGGAATGTGCGAGTGGAACCGAGGGGGAGCAGCAGGAGGCGAAGCACCTACCGAAACCAGCTGACTAATACTGAAATGCAGTTTGCTTTTTATCTTAGCCAACTGACTGGCTGCGTTTGCTTAACTAATTGATGCACTACCACTTGTGTATTTTTACAATTATAAGAGGCTGGCCACGTTGCCAGGAGAAGGAGGCGGGGACCGGGGCTGTAGCTGAAGATGATGCTGATGCTGGGTCTGAGGAAATTGCAAAGCCTCAATAAATGCAAAGATGGTAACTAAGTAAACGCCAGTCGTCAGGGACGTCTACTTATCAATGCGACTGATTCAAATGCCAATTGAGGCACAACAAAAGCCCTAAGAAAATAATTGAAGCCAGTTTTCCATCAGTTCGTCGACTACTCTACAGGCTTAAGGACTATATACCACTCAGGCGAATATCAATAGGGAAGCGCATTGTGGCCCGCAAAAACGATGAAAATGAAAATCAATGGGAAAATATGCAAAACGTTTTTAATTAAATTTGAAGATCTTTGCCAAGCGGATGCCAGCGGCTTAGCCGAGACTAAAATTATTATGTGTTGGCCGAATGAGCGCATTGGAGCGTGGATTATTGCAGGGCAAATTGTAAAAAGCCCGAATACTAAATGGTAAAAAAAGGCAGCAACACAGCTGTTTGTAAAGTAACGAAAAATAGGTTCCCTTAAAAAGCAAATATTCAAAAGATGTGGGAATAGAAATAAAAAACATATTTGATAATAATAATATAAAATAAACGTTTTAATTAATTTTGTTTTTCTAATCAAATTATTTATACCGGACGTATTGTTCGCTTATATAGCTATATTATTCTTACTTCAAATATATTTTGAGAAACAAAAACAAGAGTTACAAAAAAACGAATTTTTTTACATAATATTAAAGGTGATAAAATGTGGCTTAAATATTTTAAAGTTGGAAAAAAAATTGGTAAATTTGTCAAAATTTATAAAAACAAAAAAATATAAAAAGAATATTGTATTGTATTGTATTGTATGAACATAATTCCAACTCGTAAAAATACAATACATTCAATATTTTTAATCGAATAAATCTATATACTAGTTATGACTTATTATGAACGATCTTCACCCGTTGCGAGGGTATTCAAATTAAAATCGATTTGCTTCGGCATTTTAATTACGGTTGTGCGGCTCTGCTTAAAGCGCTGCAAATGCCAAGTGCAAATGAAATTGTAATTTGCACTGGATTCGGAACGCATCTGTTCCATTTGGATGCCCGTATGTGCAGATGACCCGCATTTGTCAAATAAGGAAATTAGTTTGGTAAATTCTCGCACCGAATACCAAACCCTGCACTGAAATATATGAATATAAGAGCAAATGCAGTAATTTCCGGTGTTGAAGCTGTTGTTGTTGTTGCATACACACACACATGGACAGGCACACACACATTAGGGCACTTGCTTTTAACACTAATTAGTCAATTTATATATGTGCAATTTGCTAATTTGTCGATATCCCAATTGTAGCTAGAACATAGTTGGCCTTCGTCCTGCATGCAGGTCACCACAGTGCGTATGATTAATATTTAATTGCATTATGCTCTACCATGTGAAACACACGAGAGTGTTCTTCTGTTTGTGTGCGTGTTTGTGAGAGCTGCAATTTAAATGACCAAACAAAATTAAATTATAATTTATATTTTCCATTGGCAGCACATAAAGTGCATCCGGTTGTCCTTGCGCTTGGCTTCAACTACAATTTTGTGATTGGCCACAACCAAAAACCACATGACTGGAATCATTGATGATGATGATGACACAACATTCAATTCAGAATCGTCATTGCATTTGCCTACCATTTTTCAATTTCTATTCGGATTTGGCTTTAGACGTGACCCATGTTTGTCAAACTGGCAGATAAACAGGCAATAATCACAGCAGCAACTAGTTGTCAATTGTAAATATTGTTTGTGCCAAGCGATAATTCATTTTGCAAGTGAATTCCTCGAAGTCTCGAGTAAATGTAATTAGATTGTTGCTTATTGTTTAACTTGTTTAATAACTTGATTTCGTTAGAAACATGTCCAGTTCGTAGCAGATAAGTCGTCCATTCTGACAAGTAAGCAACGTTCTTGGGGATTCGAATTTTAGTTTAGTGTCGGTTGGGTAACTTTAATATTTTATTATTTTATTATATTTAATTATATTATTGGAGCTATAATTATGTTAACAAAAAGTTTAGAAAATTTAAATAAAGCCAATATCATAGTAGTTACTATTTATGTTGCCTTCGGTTGAAATATAAAATATAAATTCGAATATACAGTCGAATATCGATACTTCGTATACCAAAAAAATGTTTTTGCCTTAAAACAATTTTGTTAATTTGTAATTCTTATACTTTTTGGTTACCTCGTTAATTCGTATTTTATTTACAATACAATAAACATAAAACGTATAAATCATAATTCCTTTTTTATTTTTAGCCTCTTAAAAAACGAAAACTATTTTTAAGTATGGTAGACAATTTTGTCGTCTTTATGTCGTCTTATTCTCTGCACTTTTTTGTCTATTTTAAGTTTCATTTCTCTTATTTTGCTTACTTTGTGCAAAGCACTCAGCTGTAATTTCAATTTATAATGAGAGCGATAAACTTATAAGAAATAAGCAGAAATAAGAAAATCGGCTAGTCAACTACGATATTCTTTTGCAAATCATGAAATTAAAAACAAAAGTTAATTAACATCACCATTTAAAACCGAGGAAGCTTTACACTTCTTCGAATTTCTACGCCAAATCAAAACCAGCTTTAATTACAATGAAAAAAATATCCATTCATACGCACAACCCGAATGTGTGTAAATATAATAAATATATAAAATTTATTTTACAAATTGATTATTTTCTTGGCTGGTTATGACAACTCGATTTCGTGTGTTGCCAAACACTCTCAACAGGGACCATTGTTAGAATTATTGTTGCTCAGACTATCCCTAGATGAATGTTGCCTGCGGGAATTGAGCTCTTGACCTTTCATTTGCTGGGCACATGTCGTGTCTCCGAAGAAGTCTTGGCCGAGGTTAAATGCTGACATCGAGGGCTTAGTTTAAATTTATATATTTGACTTAAACATTTTTATAGATGAATTTAAAACTTTAAGCTATTGCAATTTCCATAAGTTCTCATTCATATATATTATTTATTGTTGAACCCTTGCAAAGGATATTATAATTCTGTCAGGTAAATTTGTGATTCATGAAATTGGCTCTGATATAAAAGCTCTGTTCAATTAATCGTATGAAAAGGCTCTGACCTCCCTTCCTACAACTGAAAGCTAATCTGAAATCCCATGCTCGGCTTATACATATTAATAAAATTTATTCTGTAGCTCCGTAAAAAATAACCTGAATGCAGAACACATTTCCCGGGCGGATTTCAAGTGATTGCGGGAGAGACAGTTGCATAATGTACTTCTGCGGCTGGGGCGGTTAGGCGCGCAGTATGATGAGGGGGCGGGGAGGAAGGCGAGGGGGCATGGATTGCAACTGAATTGCAAGGCAGAAAGGAAAACGGAAATCGAAATGTAATTTGTTCAGTGCACAACCCGCTGATCAGCTTCAGTTGACAGCTGGCGGCCATTGCAGCATGGTAGATTGCAGTAGGTTGACGGGCGATGTGACTGTCGTGCCACCTCGTTCATGTGGCAGGCAGACAGCGGATGTGGCACGTACACGTGCAATGCAGAAGGCCTTGAAGTTGAAACTAACTCGCCAAGAACAACAACAACAACATCAGCATGAGGCAAGGCTCAACACAAAGACGCATGCAACACAAGTTGACAGAAAACCAGCTAGCAGGACTCGCTTATAGAGCTGAGCACGTGACACGAACAAACTCGACGTGCTTAGGTTCAATAATCGTTTTCTTCCGTGTTCAGCTACTAAGAATTACTTCAAATGAATATTAAGATAAATATATATATGTGCAATCAACACTCAAAAAAAAACTTTGTTTAGTCGATAAATCAACATTGTGTGGACTAGTATGTGTAGCTAGCTTGCAGATACCCTATATATATATGTAGAATTTTAAGAAATCGAAGAGTTTTTAATATTTGACTATGGAACAAAATGTGTGGAACAAAATATGAATCAAATCCAAATCCCTTTATTTATTATATTATTTATTACACTCAGAATAAAGTATGACTATATAAAATTTTTTCTTATCTGTTATTGTTATTGCATAATTTGAAAATATATATATATATATATATAATTTTAAAAAAAAACAAATATATATATTTTTTTGTATAAGAAGGAGCTATGCATTTTTTAACTAGCTTATTACATATTGGTACTACTTTTGATTTTTTATTGACACAATTAGTAAAAAAATATACATATTCGATTCTTATCATAATAAATATGTTGATAAAAAATTCGTCACGTAGCCAGCTCTAACTGCAATCGAGTTAGAAACATTTTAGCTTAAAGTTCGGTCAAGGGGTTTTGGCTGTTTTAAATTTGTGCACATCTTCCGGCCAACTTGGCTGCAATTATGTCACACAAAATGTTTATCCTGCACATCCTGCCATAAAAAACAAGCTAAACACTATATTTATTTGGTGCTACTCGTCGTTAGTTTTCAAAGTTTTCGCATTAAACGAAAGCAGAGTTTGCCAAACTATTGCAATGAAAATAGCAAAGGCGACAACAACAACAACAACAGCAACAAAGAAGAAGCAGAAAAAGAGGAACAAGTGATGCAATGCAAACATGGGAGAAATTAAGAGTTGCAGGCGGCAGCTCACGACTGTGAGGTACACTGTTTTAAGTTCTAAAGCAAGCAAAAACAGGTGGGAAAAGTTTATGTTTAGGTGGGGATTTCTTTGTTAATCCTGTTTGGTGAATCTAACTATTAACAGTTATTATCTCATTCACATAGAATATATATATATATTTTTTTTTGTATTTTTTTTTTAGATTATTTTCCATGGCCTCGCTGCCTTGTGAAGAACATTTTACGCTTAAATTAATATTGAAAGATTTTTACGATTTTACTAAAAAATTTGTAAAATAACAAACTGTGATTAATATTTTTATTCGACTCTTATAAAAATATGTAGAAACTGATTCTTCTTACAATTTACTAATGTTTTTCTTTAATTTAAAACTAGAAAATGTTTTCTTTTTAGATTCATATTGATGTAAGTTTAAAAAAGGTTTATACTAAATATATGTGAATGAAAAAGTAATTTTTGAAATGCAAACAAATTTGTATTAAGTTGCGTTTGTCATTTGATGACAATTGTATAACAACCGCTACAAGTTTGTAATGCCCCAAAAAGTAGGCAATAGTTTGCCTTCAAAGCCTGCAGAACAAAATGCCGCCTGTGAAGTAAACGCCTGGTCTATTTTAAACACATTTCAAATGTAGCTGACTGTGCAGAGAGTGTGAGTGCAGTGAGTGGATGTGTGTGTGTGTGTGTGTGTGTGTGTGTGTGTGTGTGTGTGGGTGTGTGAATGATTAAGTGTGTTGAGCTGCTGCCAAAAGCAGCTGCCAGATGCTGCTGCTTTTGCTGTTGATTCGCTAGACAGTTGGCTTAAATCTTGAGGCGGCCTCAAGATACAGATTGACTTTGGTCCTGAATAGCTCAGGCAGAAATGGATCAAAAGTCAGGATTTCACGGAATTTTTGCGACTGGAGCCAACACTAAATTCATGGGGTCAACGGTGGCACATTTTTATTGGTCATTAGTGTGAACCTCTATCGGACAGTCGTAAGCATTTACACATCGTTAAACTTTCATTTCCGGCAAATTAAGCGCATTCTATGTACCTTCTGTCACACACACACACACGCACACACACACAAAGAGGCGGAGCATTATTCACGCCATGTCCTTTCCTCGACTGGGCACCCGTTCAGATCTTTGTCAGCAAAACGTTTACAAAGCAGGAACTGGAATGGGTGGGCAGCCGCTCCACATCAAATGACCACAACAAACCAGGCCTCAGGCACAGGCCCAGGGCAAAAGCTCATATACAATATACCGTGACCATGTTTAATGGAAACAGCAAATAGAGGCACGCCCCGTGGGCGGCCTTGGCACTTTTGTTTGCGTTTCCATCAAAAGTCAATAGCAGCCGAGCCGTAGACCATATAAAAGGCTCGACAGGATTGACGCATCGTTGTTTTGGCTGGTGTTAACCAAGCTCCTGTGTCGCCATGTCCTTTTGGGCGGTCAGTCGCGGTTTGACGCCGCCGGGCAAGGTGGCGCCCATGCTGAATCCCAATCAACGGCAATTTCTCGAGGACGAGATGCGCTATCGTGAGAAACTCAAGGTGCTCGCCGGCGGCAATGCCATCGATGATGTCTATGTACGCAAACCGGACACTGTCGATGATCCGCACGAGCTGGACAAACACGATTCCTTCTACGACACCACGAAGAGTCTGCTGGTGCTGTTCCAGATCATGGGCGTGATGCCCATACACCGCAATCCGACGGTGAAAAATCTGCCAAGAACTGGCTACTCGTGGACCTCCAAGCAGGTGATGTGGGCCATTTTCATCTACAGCTGCCAGACGACCATTGTGGTGCTGGTGCTGCGCGAGCGTGTGCGCAACTTCATCAGCAGCCCGGACAAACGCTTCGACGAGGCCATCTACAATGTCATCTTTATCAGTTTGCTGTTCACCAACTTTTTGCTGCCCGTGGCCAGCTGGCGGCATGGACCGCAGGTGGCCATCTTCAAGAACATGTGGACCAACTATCAGTACAAGTTCTTCAAGACCACGGGCTCACCGATTGTCTTTCCCAATCTCTATCCGGTGACCTATGCCCTGTGCATCTTCTCCTGGCTGCTCAGCATCGCCATCAATCTCTCGCAGTACTTTCTCCAGCCGGACTTTAAACTGTGGTACACCTTCGCCTATTATCCGATTATAGCCATGTTGAACTGCTTTTGTAGTTTGTGGTACATCAATTGCAATGCCTTTGGGACGGCCAGTCGCGCCTTGTCGGATGCTTTGCAGGCGACGATACGGGGTGAGAAGCCCGCCCAGAAGCTGGTCGAGTACAGGCATCTGTGGGTGGACCTGAGCCACATGATGCAGCAGCTGGGACGCGCCTACTCGAACATGTATGGCATGTATTGTCTGGTCATCTTCTTCACCAGCATCATCGCCACCTACGGCAGTATTAGTGAGATTATCGATCATGGCGCCACCTACAAGGAGGTGGGTCTCTTTGTCATCGTCTTCTATTGCATGTGTCTACTGTACATCATCTGCAATGAAGCCCACTATGCCTCGCTCAAAGTGGGTCTGGACTTTCAGACAAAGCTGCTCAACATCAATCTGACAGCCGTGGACACGGCCACCCAGAAGGAGGTGGACATGCTGCTGGTTGCGATTAACAAGAATCCGCCCATTATGAATCTCGATGGCTATGCGAACATCAATCGTGAACTAATCACCACAAACATCTCCTTTATGGCCACCTATTTGGTGGTGCTGCTCCAGTTCAAGATCACCGAACAGCGACGATCCCAAACTACTTGAAACAATTTTACAAAATTTCAATTATCGATTTCTATATTGTAATAGAAAAGTGGAAAAGTGTTTCAGTTGTGTTAAAAAAAAAATATTTATATATAAAAGAATATAATCTTAATCAAAACCTCGGTAAAATATCTAAGAGCTGCTAATATAAAGTTATACAAAATAAGTCCCTATGGCGGCTTTTTAAAATAGCACACTAAAAAAGTCTAAAATTATATTAATAAATATTTATAAAAATTATAATATTTATAATAATAACAATAAGACCATAAGGAATATAAAGATGGGTAACACGCCACTGTAAACCTTAAAGTTTGGATGGATTCATTTAACTACTAGGAGATACCCTGAACGCTGCGGTCTGGCTTCTTAAACATTTCAACCCATTTGCATTCATACACAAATTCTCACACACACACACATACACACACACACTACTTTTACTTTTTAGCTGCCCTTCCACCATAGATATTAAATCCTTGATATCTTCTAACGTTATTTGCAGGACTTCTTATCGACTTCTCTTCGATTGAAGGAAGGGATCCAAAATCCGGAGGTATTTAAATCTGTGTCTAGTTTACCCAAATATAACTCATTAAATTTGTTGGCTTTAGCTCTTATAGTCTCCGAGATATTGTAAGAAAACAAAAGGTTGACATCGATTTTTATCGATACTAATAAAAACGAGCAAGTTATCGAAAAAAAAGAAAAACTTGTGTTACGTATGAAATGTACAAACTAGCTTTTGAAGTTTTCGAGATCGCAGACAAACAGACAAGCAGACAGACAGACAGACGGACATGGCTAAATCAACACAGCTTGTCAACCTGATCAAGAATATATATACTTTATGGGGTTGGAGGTGCCTCCTTCTACCTGTTACATACATTTGCACAAAACCATTATACCCATTATAGCCAGGGTATAATTAAAGTAGTAACGTAAAGTCAGAGCAAGCAGTTGTTAGTTTTGTAAAATTCCAAATTTCCAGATTACTTTAAAATTGCATTTTATCGTTTGGGATGCCCACAGACAATGTGCCACAGACGCAGGCCTGATTACGGCGACAACAGCTACCTGGGCATCCACCTGGGAGTTGATCGCCTGGAGGCGGTCCTCTTGAATGCCGCACTAGAGCTGACATTTAGCGCCGTGATTCGCTACGATGTTGATTTGCCGGAATATCGAACAACAGATGGCGTGCATCAAGGCGCCGAGCCGAACGAGCTTCGAGTGAATCCCGTTATGTATGTGAGGGCGCTGGATATGCTGCTAAATAGCCTGGAGTCGCAGGGTGCGGATTTGCATTCGGTGGCAGCGATCGGCGGTGCAGCGCATCACACTGGCGCCATCTATTGGTCGTTGGCGGGCTATCGTGCACTTTGCGGCCTGAATCCGCGAATGCGCCTGCACGATCAGCTAACGGTTAAAGCTTTTGCGCTGCCAACACTCTTTTGGCTAAATAGCTCTCTAGAGAGGCAGTGCCTCGACATGGAGGCTACGGTCGGTGGCTCCATTGAAATGCGAAAGATAACCGGCTCAAAGGCTTTTGTAGGGATGTCTGGACCCGAGATACGCAAGATCCATGAGGACTATCCCGAAGAGTATCAGAAAACTGTGCGCATTTCGCTAATAAGCAGCTTTCTGGCATCGCTGTTCATTGGCAACATTGCGTCCATTGAATACTCGGATGGCTCGCTTATGAATCTCTTGGATATCACCAGGAAGGCGTGGTCGCCCCTATGCCTAACGGCATGTGCACCCGAATTGGAGTCGCGTCTAATGCCACCAATTGCCTCGCATCGGCTGCAGGGTCACATCTCCAATTACTATGTGAACCGTTGGAATTTTCGAGCCGACTGCATGATTGTCGCGGCCAGCGCCAGCAGTTCCACAATCTTGTCCAGCCTAAAGTGGGACAGTAATTTTCTGATTTTATCCCTGGGCAATTGTGACGAGATCATCGTGCCCTGCAAGGAGCGTCCCATCCTGGACGATGGCATCGTCCTGTGCCACCCGACGGCACCCGGTGAATATGTGAGTTTATTTCGCTTTGAGAATGGCTCCCGGGTGCGTGACCGCGTCTGCCAGGAGGTGGCCAATGGCGACTGGTCGCTGTTCAATGAAATGTTAGCGGCCACGCCCACTGGGAATGAGGGTCACATTGCCATCCATTTCGATCAAATGGAGCCCATACCAGAAGCGCAGGGCACCTTGCGCTGGGACAAGGACATCGATGAGCAGTCGATGGAGGCGCTGCACGGACTTCCTCGGTTCGCTCAGCCCCAGTTTGAGGCACGGGCCGTTATCGAGGGTCAGCTGATGCTTCATCGTGCAACCGCGGCCAGCATGGACATAAGATTCTCGCCGGCCACGAAAGTCATTGTCTCCGGCCACTGCGCCAGCAATGAGAGCATCCTTCAGATTGTTGCCGATGTCTTCAATTCGCCCGTGTACAGACCACAGATTCCGCCGTACCTCTTGGGTGCCGCCTATCGCGCCCGCTACGCCTTCTATCAGCATCGTGAGGTCAACTGCAATTGCCGCAGATGCAAAATTCGCTACGGCCGACAGCAGCAGCTGACCTACGCGGAGTTCATTCAGCGCACTCCCGACACCCTCGAGCTGGTGGCGGAACCGACGCCCGGCAGCGAGGCCATCTACCTTCCGTTGATCGGCCGCTGCACGAAAATGTGCCACCTGTTGGCGGCCAGCAAAACCTTCATCGATACTGATATCAGTTAGGAAACCGATTTGAGATCTCAACCCACTCTCAATGAAAACAACCACTGTGGGAATTCTGTGTACATTCTAATTATTGCGATAAGTCCAAAGTTAAGTAAAGTTCAACAATAACAAAAACGTTTGAGAGCTTTAGTCGAGAGTGCCCTACTGGAAGATACCCTGTACCCAGCTTAGTCGCATACATTCCTGATTTGGTGTTCCTAGCTCATAGACTCTCATACCGATATTTATCGGCAAAGTTATTTAAAATTTAAAGGAAATTTTGAGCTGTGCTTTGCTGTGAGCGAAACTACATGATTTTGTATCTTTAGCTTTAATAATACTCGATATATTATTCTATCGATATTTATAGTTATCGATCAAAAACTTTTCCGAAGCACGCCCAAAAAGCACATTTTTTCATTCTAGCATGCATGTTTAATAATTGTTAAACAGCAGTAATTATCGATTTTCAAGAAATAGGCAGAGCTATCGATAAGTATGAGTTTGATCTTTAGCTAGCATCGTCTCTGTTATCGCCATAACTTTTGGTGATTGTCTTGATTAACAAAAATTTGGTCCTCAGCCATTAAGAATGGGCACAGGGCACATTAGGAAATTTGGCTAAAAGTCCGCATCCCAGCCAGAAAGCTCATCCGGCGGTTCGCTGGGATCACAGGGAAAACGATCAAAGTAGCGCGTGTCCGTTGGATGCGCAATGGGTCGCACAAAGGGCGGAATCAGCAGCTGGCTGGACAGGCCGTCCCAGTCGAAGCCCAGAAACCATCTAAGAAGAAATTTAAGAAATTTAAGAAGATCCTTGAGATGTTTAAGCTATCGCTACCCACTTGTGCTTCTTGATATCCTGAATGCCGCCGGTTTGATAGCCCAAGCGTTCGGACGGCACATCCCGGCACAGGCGCTTGATCAGGTGCACGGCCCAGCGTGAGATGTGCTTGGGAAAGGTGATCATATCGATGCCTCTAAGGATCAGATTGTACGTCTGCATGGGATCGGGTGCGGTAAAGGGCGGACTGCTCAGAATGTAAGTATATGATTAACAGGAATCAAACTAGAATCAAGAATTCTCACTTACGCGCCATTGAGCAGCTCGTGGATGAGTATGCCCAGTGCCCAGTAGTCCACGGCGCGATCGTGTCCCTTGTTCAGAATAATCTCCGGTGCGACATACTCTGGGGTGCCACAGAACGTCCACGTCTTGCTGCTGTTCCCGATATACTTGGCGAACCCGAAATCGACCAGCTTGACATAGCCACGCTCGTCCAGCATGAGGTTCTCCGGCTTCAGATCACGGTAGAGAATGCCACGCGCGTGCAGATACTCGAAGGCTTGCAGGACGCAGCCGATGATGAACTGCGCGGCATTATCCTCAAAGGAGCCGTGATCACGCAGCATTGTCCAGATTTCGCCGCCCATGCACGCCTCGAGCAGCATATAGACGTACTTCTCGTCCCGGAAGGTGCGGTACAGACGGCAGATGAAGGGCGAATTGGAGCTGAGCATGATGCTGCGCTCGCTGTAGATGTGATCCTCCTGTTTGGTGTCCACAATGTGCCGCTTCTTCAGGCACTTCAGCGCAAAGATGTCCTCGCGTCCCTGATGATACGCCTTGACCAGCTCCACGCGTCCGAAACCGCCGATGCCCAAAGTGCTGACCACCTCCAGGTCGGTTAGCTTCAGGTCGGGATACTCCTGTTGCGCCTGCACGCCGAATGACTCCTCGCTCTTGGCCTGCGCCTGCTTCATGGCCAGCATGCGGTCCTCATCGCCGTAGTCCTTCTCCTTGAGCTCGCACAGGTCGCCAATCAGTCGCTTGAACGAATCCCGGTCGAGGCTGAGGCACTCCACGCCCGGCGCCAGGGCAATGATGTTTGCCGTGCGCTTGTCCTCATTGATGAGCGCCTGTTCCCCAAAGTAATCGCCACGCGTCAAAGTGCGCAATTCAGTCTCCTCCAGCGCCGCGGGCGTCAGCTTCTGGGTGACCCTCACATTGCCCTGCGAGATGAGGAAGAAGCTATCGCCGGCGGTGCCCTGGCGTATGATGTACGTGCCCGCCGCATAGAACTCCAGCTCCAGCACATCGGCTATCTTGGCCAGCAGCTCCTCGCTGAGATTGCGCAGCAGCGGCACCGATCTCAGGAAGTTGACGCTATTCTCGATGCGCTGCAGCCCGGTGCGCATCATGATCTGCTGGAAGACCCGACGGTCGAGCACCCAGACGCGCGCCGCCTCGCTGACCACCCGTATGGAGGCGGTGCGTGTGCAATTGTAGAGGATGGCCAGCTCGCCGAACGCCTTGCCCGGCCCCATCTTGTCCAGAACCTTGCCCTGCTGCATCACAGCGAATTCACCCGCCGCGGAGACATACAAATGGGCCCCCGCCTCGCCTTCGCGT
This sequence comes from Drosophila micromelanica, assembly GCA_004143825.1. Taxonomy (NCBI): domain Eukaryota; kingdom Metazoa; phylum Arthropoda; class Insecta; order Diptera; family Drosophilidae; genus Drosophila; species Drosophila micromelanica. The sequence continues at coordinate 74,171 of SCDY01000052.1, read as the reverse complement.
ATGACGAACTCACCCGCCTCGATGCTCTTCGAGTACATGGAGTCCACCAGTTCGCGCACCTGCGAGGCATCAATGTTCTTCAGGAAATCATTGTCCATGATGGCATCCTTGATCTGTTGCTTGGCGCTGAGTGCAGCAGGAGTTTCTATATTATTACCAATTTACAAAGAGGCTTGTATAGCTCACCTGAAATCCTTGTCATATTTGGGTATGGTTACGCTGTAGGATTGCTGCTTGGACTGCACCGAGCTCTCCGCGGAGACGCCCTGCTTTTTGATGGCCGCCGACAGCGGCTTGGGACGGACTTTTACGGTGTCCTCCGCTGTCTTCTCCGGCGTGGCCAGGCCGCAGGTGCTGCAAACTTGACCTTGAGTCCGGCTGCTGCTCACCTCGTCGCACTGCTCCGGCGGCGACAGACTCACATGGTTGCCGGTGGTTTGCTGCAGCACGCTCTGCATTTAAACAGACGGAACGGCAATTGAAAGGCGTCGATTAATAAATTTGATGCCAATTGAGCGTCCAATCAGCGGCGCATGTGATGCAGGCCAAGCATCAATTAAAGCGCCCAGTCAATGAACCCCGCACGTGCCCAAAGTTGTGGGCAAAAAAGATGGGTGCGAGAACTTTGGGGATTGGGAACGACCTTCGCCCAAAGTGGGCCAGCTTGTTGTGGTGCGTGTCAGCTTATCTCGCATGCAAAAACTGACCCCAATATGTGAAAAGGCGTAAAGATAACGCTACCAAATCAGAATACCACTCATATAAGCATATATACAGCCAAAAAAAAAAAATAATACTAGATAAGCCACAAAGTCGCGACTCCCAGCCATTCCCTAGGCCACACAACAAACACACACACAAATTTGTGCTACAAATTATTTACATAAAAATTAGCAATTCAAAAATTGTCTGCGCACTCTACTTGTATACCCTATAATAAAGTGCTAAGTGGGTATATTGAATAAATTACTAAGTGTGAAAAAAAAATTTTTTCTTTACAACGTGAAGAGTGAGATTTTTTAAACTACACAGGGCATCTTCAAGTCGCGTATTCACACTTTGAGCCAATAGGGTACCAAAAATATATTTGTTTTCATATTTGTGGCGTCTGCTTTATTCTCTTTTGAAGCGCGCGTGCTGGCGGCATTCAAAAATTATGGAACTTGGCATGGTCTTCATTTACGCCAGACAAACCCGGAGAACGCAGCAAGCCCGTCGATGAGGGGCTGGAGGGGAAGCTAAACGCACGACGTCCAGTTCAACTGAAGTCGTAGTCGAAGTAAAGCCGCTGCTGATCCGGCAATTAGCGACGCACAGCAACAAATCCAAGTGTATCTGTATCTTTATCTCTATCTCCGTATCTGTATCTGATTCTGTTTCTGTTTTTGTATCTCAGCGTTGCCTCTTTGCGTACTCGGCTCGCAATGGCGCTATGAAAATCTCACGAAGAAGTGCTAATCGCTTAGCTCAATAAAAATGCTTTACAATTCAAATACACACACACAAGACACACAGACAGACAGACACCGTCGGCTGCGATGAGCAATGCCGAATGCTGTTCAAGTACGAAATTAACCAGAAAGTAGATATAAAACTGGAGTGACGATAATTAGATACCCTTTCGATTTTAATGATGTAAAAAATGCAAAATAAATAAAAATGAAAGTTTTAAAACTTTATTATCAATAGAGAGATCGTGTATAATTTTTTATAAATTTCAAACTTTAAAACAAATTGTTTAAATATTTCAAAAGTTGAATTTTTTCTAAAGAAAAAAGTCCAAAGATATATTTATCTATATCGATTCAGCTTAGCTTTCCACATTCATCATTCACAAACATATATTAAGAAATCAAAAATGTTACAAAGTGCACCACGAACTGAGCATACCCTTTCCAACCGCTTTCGAATGTAACTGGAACCTAACCGAATGTCAGCCACAAAACATTAGACTAGATATCACCGGACCGGTGCAAGGGCATAGGGCAGGGCGGTATCTACACAATATCTAATGTTGCCTGTTGTCTATTATATAGTATATCTGGTGTATCTGGTGCTTAGCGGCGGCTGCTGCTGTGCTCGAGATAACGACGCAATTGATACGAGTCTACGTATTTTTTTAGATACTTTGCGATACAAAACGAATACAAATTAGTGGAGAGAAAAAAAACAGTAGCAAATGGACGGAAATTGTTGCTGCTGGTGTTGCTGTGCCGTTATCTGCGGCGCGACAACAATAAACAAACATAACAAACGCCAAACAAAACAAACAAACGATGCTCAATGACAGGGGACATCTGCCCCTTTGGGTACTGCTCTCAAGTGGTTCTCCAGCAACCCGCTTATTTTTTTGCATTCTACATTGTTTTCTATTGTTTAGCGACCTTCAGCTTATGAACTTGCCGATGCAGCTTTTCAATTTGTTTTACACTGATTCTTAAAACAGTTTCTTAGTGATCTTTAAATGAATTTCCTAGCAGTAAGTGTCGATGTGCTTCTTGTCAATTTTTTATTCAAACTGAACAAACTTCAGAAAAATTGCTAATTGTTTCCTGCTTAATGTTTTTTTTTTAACGACTCTAAATTTTCCTTCTGGATCCTAAGTGGTTACCTTGGACATCTGTCTTTTCTGATACCCAATTTGTATTTTTGTCAATTACTATTCAATACCTCTTAGCTACTTATTATTTCCCTGCTAGTTACTTTTTAATTTCTTTTTGCTTTTTAGTATTTTCTGATTCCTTGTAGCTCCTCCAATTTTCAAGCTGATTTTCTGGGTCGCACTCACATTTTAGTTTTAGTACTTTCCGAGTTTGGCAGGTTTTTCTGAGATTCCTTGTTTTCGAGAGTATTCTCACCTTTAACTTGTGTATTTCCCGATGCAATTTGATTATCTCGCTGTCCCGTTCCCGCAGCAGTTCCTTCAGCGTGTGCACCTCATTATTCAGACTGTTGGCGATCGCATCTTGTGCTCGGTTATCTGTCGGCTCGGCCATCTCAGATGCTCTCTCTAATCACCGTATCGCTTGATATCGAATTCCAATTGACTTGTGGATGTCCCATTCAGGCAGCCACGAACATGGTATAGATTCAAAGTATCCGCTTTGTATCGCTTTGGCACGCGTTTCCACAACGACTGGCGGCTGTTTATTCACTAAAAATTCGTTAGCCGATCGACGCGGCGTATGTGTGATTTATAAGAGAGAGCGACAGAGAGAGAGAAAAAAGTGTTAAAGAGCGCGCCAAAGAGATTGTGCAAAAGTGCGAAAGCAAGAGATTTGAGCCGACGCTATCAGCTAAAGATAGTTACAGAGAGATAAATAAAGAGGTTGGGCCATTCCAATTTAAATAGAGCAAGTTTCAAAAAGATTGAGGTCTGAGTAATACTCTGTTACAAAAATTTAAGGCGCAAGAGTCGTGAACGTACATACTTATGAAAATAGATTGAGTTTCGGATATTCAAAAAATTGTTACATGAATTTTGAAGAATTAATATAGACAACGAACCATGAACAAAAGGACCACCCTCATCAAAATCGGTTGAGTTTTGGCAAAGTTACGACCAGGGAAAGTTGAGACCTATCCTTATATGGGAACACTAGGGTATATATTCGAAAAATTTTTACATGAATTTCGATCAAAAATTTTATTTTTAAACTGAAATGTAGAATTAATTTAGACAACGAACCATGTAGAATTAATTTAGACTCCGAACCATGACCAAAAAGACCACCCTCATCAAAATCGGTTGAGTTTTGGCAAAGTTACGACTAGGGAAAGTTGAGACCTATCCTTATATGGGAACACAAGGGTGTATGTTTGACCATTTTTGACATGAATTTCGATCAAAAATTTTATTTTTAAACTGAAATGTAGAATTAATTTAGACTCCGAACCATGAACAAAAAGACCACCCTCATCAAAATCGGTTGAGTTTTGGCAAAGTTACGACCAGGGAAAGTTGAGACCTATCCTTATACGGAAAATTTAGACACCCAAACCAATATTCTCTTCACTTCGAAAAATAAATATGACTTATGCAAATAAACTCCTTACGCTTAGAAATATGTAAAATGTGCTGAGTATCATAGTTCAAATATCAACTCTATAGGAGTTAAATTGTTAGGGAGATAGATGAACTTTTAAAAGTTATATATATCTTTTATTTGCAGCTATGTTGCGTAGTCTTTTCTTGTACTAGCTAGAGCCACCAAATTTTAATTTTTAAAGGGTATCATCGGCAGCACAACAACATCAACAAAAGTGTAAGCAAATGCAAAAGCAGTAGACGGTTTTGTGCTTTCGCATTAAAACAAAACTGGGAGACAAAAGCGGAGCGTAATTTGATGATGACAGCTTCGCGGGGTAATGGTTAGGGATGGGCTTGTGCTGTTTAGGATAGGGTATAGATGGGCGTGTTATGGACGCGGCAGAGCCGGGCACAAAGCGTAAAAATGCGAAATGAGAATGAAAATGAAAATGGCAACGCAGATGTGAAAATGAAAGCTAAACGGGGCGGCACGGGCCAACAAACAGCCAGAAATAAAATTGCTTTACAGCCATAATAGAATTATAGTGCCCACTATGAAGCGGCGACAGAGACGGACGACCGCACAGTGGTGTGCCAGATGGGAGTGAGAAGCGCTGCTGCTGCTGCTGCTGCTAAAAGCAAGTGAAATAAAACGCCAGCATGCCAAACGGCAAGGCAAGGACACTGATTTGCTGGCGGCAATGGCAGCAACCGGAGCGACGCTTCATCCGCTTCGCGGTGGCCCACATTTAATGTGGCCATATCTGCGGGCAGTGCTGTGGAGGTGTGGAGAACGTGGATGATGAACAGAAGCAGACAGTGATGTATGTGGCCGTGAGTGCGTGCCAAGCAAGAAAAATGCGATTGCGATTTGTGGGACGTGACAACATGAAAAAATCTTTAGGCTTCGACAGGCAGGCAAAGGATTAGCCAGCGACACACACGGCGTATGCGTAATGATGCAGCAAATGATCTATAAAAGCAAGTAAAACACAGAGAGAGAGAGAGAGAGAGAGAGAGAGAGCAAGAGCTAGTGCCAAACATATGGTATGCCGTAATTTAATAGAGCACAGACTTGAAGGACTCCTTCGTAGAAACTTTGACACTTGAGCGCCAAAAGCTGCGATAATTATCTACAACAAAACTGTAACGAATGAGCATCAACCACTTCCCCTCCCCTTACCCGTCCCACCAGACCGGCAGGACAGGGAACTAATTGCCCCAGGGACATGTCGCATTATTTTAAACGTCAATCTGCAAAGCGTCTAATTAATGAACGCTAATTTGAACTATGCCCCGAGAAGAGGTGGAAACAGTTTACTGAGCTCGCCGTAAACATAAAAAGTCTACGGCACATTAAGTGCAGGATGCCATAATGCAAGGATTACGATAGTCTCAAAAGCGAGATTTACAGATAACTAGCAGAATTTTGTTTGAGTGCTTATTATTTTAAGTACCCATTTGTTTTGCATACATAAAACTCAGTTTGATAAAGTAAAATCAAGTAATAGAAATAATTTACTACATATATAGTAAGTTAGTATTCATATATAGTACAAAGATTTGTGTGAATAATTTTAAAGAACTTTTTAAAATAAAACTTTAATTTAGCAGTTCTGTAATGAATAATAATGAAAATTTACTCATTTCAGTCATTTGTAGAAATACGCAGTCATAAATAAAAAACACTTAATTCATTTCAAGTGAAGTCATTTTTTATTAATATAAGACAACTTTATTATTTAAATATACAGATTTTTTTGAAAATTGCAGTGTGAAATATAAGCGAAAACAAGGCACGCAAACCAAACGTAAATTAATTTTTTTTTTTTGTGGGCTTGCAATCGTTGATATTGATACATGTGTACAAGCATATTGGTAAATTGATACTTGTCACCGTTGTCACATTGCAAATGATTGATTGTCATAGTAACACAGTTTTTATATCATTTTTTTCACTTCATTTATGTTTTTTCGCTCATAAAGCGAAATTGTCATGTTTTTTATTTATTAAAGGCTTCTTATATTTGTTACGCAAAAATACTTTAACTTTTGGCTCATAGTACGCTTTTTATTGCACATCTCTGGAAAGGAGAACCTTAATTACAAAGTAAATCCTGGTCAAGGCAATCAGTCCTAACGGGCTAACAGGATTAGTTGCCAATATTTGCATAATAAATACTGCATGTCCCTGACAAGCCGTGTAACAAGCTGAGGTAAAAAGCTCCACGAACACAGACAGGACTATCACCATGGCCAGAGCCATCTTCATATCCATTTGCGCTTTGCATTTCTTTCCATTGCTGTCACTGGCATATGCCAGGAATGTCAGGGAGCAACTCGGGGGCACTGAGCAGAAGATAAGTGTGATAAGTGCCACACACAAACAGGCTCAACCAGAGAAATGCAAAGACAATGGCGGAAAAAGTGTGCTCGACTCCAAGATACCCAGTAACCAGAAGCGAGTTTTCAAATATGTATTAGGTTACAATTTATTGATATTTATTTTATTAATTCTTTAAGGAAATAAAAAAACATATATATGCTTTAATATATCCGTGAGAGTTAAAATTTGTAACATTTTTCATTTCGAGTCAACTCCCTCAAAAGATTTTTCAAAATAATTTAAATAGCTTAAACAAGTTTAAATGGTTTTTAGTATACTGTGAACACCTCTTACTTGTTGTTTAATAATATTATCTGTTTATTCTGAATATATATAAGAAATGCAATTGTTTATTAGATGCATATTTTTATTAGAAAGAAATCGTCTTTACAGGTAAAAAGATAAAAATATTGATTGACTTTTTTTATATCCCTCTCAGCCGCTTACAGGGTATATATACTGCCAAAAGGAATTTGCGAATACGTGCGTAAAGGGCGGCAAATCAAGTTACAAACTATGGTTATAAGCGTATAAGTTTTTCTTTAGGCCATCATACTACCGTATGGATATATGTAAATGAGAGCTTTAGCAGGCTTTGGCATATTCCAAATGTCAGCCCAGTGAACGTATCTATTCACATTTTAACAGTAGAATGGAAATAACACAATCATATTACAAACAAAAACAGTAAAGTTTCTCTACATATATTTGGTTTTTTTTATACCTAGAGAGGCAGTGAGGGAATTTATAAAAGGAGACTAAAGCAGTAGATTGACTCAAGGATTTCACAAGTCACACATTCAACAGAAGCCACAAGGAGAACTCTTTAAGCAGGTGAGCAATAAGTTCCACGGCTGCACCCATGAGCCCACCTTGGCCCCAGCGGCAGCAATCTAAGCCACTGATATAGAAGGATGAAAAATCCTGGGCCGGATAAAATCCGTCTTTACACGAACATGGCGTTTGTGTAGTTCTTCAATTAAAATCCCAACGCACTCGAATCCATTGCCACAATATCCTCGCACAGGTGAGGCTGGGCAAAAGTGCACGCCCGGGATTAATTCCAGACAGACTGCTGGCCAATAGCTTTCCTTCAATCCGGCCTCAAGCCTGGGGCATTACAATGCCACGCCCTCGCATCAGCTCACCCCGATTTCCACCTGCCGTGAAACTCATTCATTTTCGGGCTTTTGTTGTTTTATGCCGGCAACTCGTATCTCTTTTATTGCCGCCCGTCGTTCCCTTTGTCATACGCTTTCCCCAGACCGGTGCAGACAAACTTTTCGTTCCACGCGAACTTCAGACAATCAAGATATGACCTGACTATAAGTGTATTTGCACAAGTGCCGAATACGAATATATGTACATATATGTATATTCACATTCGAACTGTGCATCGAAGTTTACGACTTTCAATCGGCACAAATCAGTGGGCGGATTTATAGGCGCATTGAACCACTTGAAGTATTATAGACAATTACATTTACACTGAAAGTATAACATATTTTGTTGGGATAATAAATTGTTATACTCCAATTGAGATATTGTTAATTCCATTTTTTATATAATATATGATAAAATATGATATGATGGCAAGCTGGGAAGTTACTTTGAGTCTGTTTCAAGGCTTATATATATTTATCAATATGGGTTGCATATTTTATAATTCACAATCTACTCGAAAACCAGACTAATTCTACTTTTTAGTATAATTTAGATATACTATACATTTTTGTTAACAAAAAAATATTCAAAAATAACTTAGCTATTTCTTTTAAATATTTGAACATTTTTGGCAATTTTAGTTAGACAAATGTTTGTTAATTTTTATAAAATTCCGTCCACAAAATGAATATTCAAGAATAGTTAAGCGAAAATTTAATTTAGATTTGATAGATTTAATTGACTGATCTACAAATGTATTCATATAAATTAATTAAGAATAAGGGTATTTAATTTTCGGTAACCCACAAAAAATAGATTTCCTTTTTTTTTCGATGTTGAATGTGTTTTCCTCTTCTTTTTTTTTTTTGTTTGGTTCGCTTTTTTCCGCTTTGTATTCTGCAAGATAAATAGTAACATGTTTGCTTTGGCTGGCAACCAGGCTCTAGCGTTTTTTTTTTCACGGCAATCCAAGCTGGCCAAGCCCAATCTGAATGGCCATAAACCCAACTGCTATCAGCAGCACATGCATCATGTGCTGGCGAGTTGAATAATTCAATGGGCGATGTTTGAATGGGGCGGCTAATTTTCGTGATTTCATTTACATGAGTTGTTATTATGTGATGTACATGCGAATACCCTAACTTAAACCTCTGTTTGTCAGGTAAAGCCACAGACAGAGATAGAGAGCAAATATTGAACAAACACATCATGGACAAACAACTGAGGTAAGTTACAAACTTTTCACACTTTTCATTTAATTTTCTCTTTAGTGCCCCGTGACTTCCACTGACCAAGGGTGGTCTCGCTTTTTCCCCTCTTTTTCTCTCATTCGCTGTTTCTATGAGTTTCTCAAAGTTGCCATTTTACAGTCGCTTTTTTTTGGCAAACAATTTCTGTTGCAAATAAATTTAAATTTTTGCCTTTCGTGATGGCTTCGGAATGACTGCTGGCTTCTGGCCGGGATGTGAGTGTGGCTGATGCCGCTGGCTGTGCGTGTTTTTGAAGTTTTGCAAATTGCGAAGTCGCACTCACACACACACACACACGCATGCATATGTGCGGACAATGATAGATTAGCCATGTGTATGTATGTGAGTGTGTGCCCCTAAGCTCTCCCTCTCATTCTCTACTCTCCTTCTTTTGCTGGCACATTCACAGTCAGTGCAGAAAACTTCAAGTGGCAGCTCCAACAAATTTCTTGCAACAAAATTAAACTGTAATTGAAAAAGTCAATTAAAAACTTTCGCATTTTGCCGCTCAATGAGCATAGTCAGATAGAGAGAGTGAAACAGACATTGTTAGAAAGAGATAGTCTTTGTCTACGACCTCTTAACTTTCCCCTAATATATTTTTTTAGCAATTTTGGGCAGTGATTTTTGTTGCAAATTACCAATGAGCGTTAAGTTTTCATAACCGTTGAGTTGAAACGTTTTTTAACGAGTTTCTAAAAGGTTATGAATTTATTTCAATGGCAAACAATTCACTTGCCAAATTAAAGAAATGTGAAATATGTCATTTAAAGATAAATTAAAACTTACATAATTTTAAAAAAATCTATTTTGAGTTAATTAAATTAATTATATTGTTAATTTTTTATGTCAGTTTTTCAAAATAGTATTTCGATTATTTGAGCCAAATTGCTATTTGTTAAAGTTAATTAATATTTTAAGAATCTATTTAAAAACTCTCCAATATATTCTCTTAAATTTAAAAAAAAAATAAAACAAAAATTAATTTTTCAATTGTAATGTATCTAATTACTGATTGTAATAAATTAATTAAAATGCTTTTAAATTTTTAATAAATAGAATAGGTGGCTCCATATCATACATATTAGTGGTATATAATTAGATCAGTCCTAATCATAATATAATAATACCCAATGTAAATGGATATTTTAAACCGACTTTCCATTCATAAAAGTCTTTGGTTTTATACAGGCTACAGGACTATGAGGCATTCTACAAGGATGCCCTTTTGGCGCGAGATAACATACAAATAACAGTGCCAAAATCTATAGATAGTTTGGAGGAGTACCAGCACATATGCAGGGTGTGCGGCGGCCGTGACGATGGCCATCTCGTTGACCTGGATAAGATTCAGAACTTTGAATTTGACCCTTCAATAGGCAGCTACCGCGTTCTCTTTCAGCGCACCTCCCTACAGTTTGTGAGTGTCAACAATTTAAGGTGATAAAATATATAGATATATAATGTATTTTCCTTAGCAATTCCATACCATGCCCGATCTTCCGGCCTGCATTTGCGCGACGTGCGCCTACAAAGTGAAAACATTATTTTTGCTCACCCGTCAGTTTGTGATCGGCCAGAATGCGATGCGCACAGCGATTACGGATTATTATCGTACGGAATATGGGATTGAGCCGCCAGAGCAGCTGGAGGATCGCACGCAGCTACGAAAGCAGCTAGCCGAACTCTGCAACAGCAAACAACAAAAGAAGGAGGAGCAGCAGCAGCAGCAGACAAATGACAACAAGGATCTAATCGAAGTCTGCAGCGACAAAGTGATTAAAGGAAAACTAAAGCGTTCGACTTCGGCGGACAGCAGTTTAAATGCAGGCCATAAGGATATGCTCAGGCAAACCCAGGGCCAGGCAAACAATGCGATTAATCGTCGAAAGGGTTTAGTTAACTGTCAGCTATCGCAGTCGTCAGTGAATCTCACAAATCCTCCAAACAAAACTCCGATTCCATTAACATTAACAACCTCGATCAAGACGGGAACAGCTGCAAAGCGCGTTCAGCGCAAGGAGCGCATCCCGGCAACTGGAAAGGTGGAATGCATTGTAACACCACGTGTAATGGAGTCTGCCCATCCGATTGTCGAGAATACAAATCAATCGGGAACAATCAAAAGTCCAACCCAAAAGCCACATTGTCCACCATCCAAGGCTCAATTGCAGCAAAAGCTTCAGGATCGTCGAAAACAATGGCGTTAATTCAGTATAATCGTAAAATATCGCAGGCAGTTTTATTTTCTTTAATGTTAATTAATGGTAGTAAAAACACTACTCGGCTCGTATTTTACAAATTATTGCCTTGAAATTTTTGTCTAAGGCACACGCCAAGATGCCATTAATGAACCGAAAGAATAAAAAAAAGTAAACATATAAAAACGATCCATTTAGTATTGAAAATTTAGATATAAATAATATTGATTTTAAGAATATTTTCATTATGAAATTTTACTGACAATTATGTTTCCAGATTTAAATGCATAAATGAATAAAAATTCAGACAAATTATGCTCGTTTTAATTTTTGCACAATGCCCAAAGATTTTATATCCAGATTTAAATGCCGAATTATTCTAGAGGCTAAATTAAATTTATTAAATTTTCACCACTTGTTCCCAATTATAATTATTTTATTTCAAATATTAAGGAAAGCAATTAGAATTTAAAATGAAAACATTTGAAGCAAGTTAAGTCTTAATTATTAAAACGAACAAACAACATGTAGCTTAGTGCATATATTTTCACAAGTCCCCTCTCCTCCCTCATTCTACTGCAAAGAGGTTTTCAATGGTTTAGCCTTTGACTTTTACAAATACGAAACTGAAACGCTTAGCAGCAACTTAAAAGAAGTTTCCTCTGACAGTCGGAAGTAAAAACTAAGATGGATTCGTCGCCCCATTGCCACTGGGCACTGTCGCTGTCACGCCCCTCGCCGCCCACTAAGCGGCAACAAGCCGTATTTAAAAATGCAACAAGCAAACGCGACTCAATGGGAATGTTTTCTGGTTCTCTTTTGTTTTTTGCTCTTGTGATTTGAAATCGTAGCACAAAATCGATAGAAACGACAAAAAAAAAAGTCATTCCGAATATTTACAGCCCAACTGCGGGTCAGAGAGTGTTGGCATTTCGCTGGGGCGGGAGAGAGAGAGAGGCGGGCGGATTGTCCTGACGGTTGTATAACGCCACCCAAAAAATGCCAAACAAATTGATTGGAATCGAAAACGAAACGTAAACGAAAACGATTCATATGATTGACTGGCTGACTGATGGACGACGGGCAATATGATGAAGGCGAATTGCATGCGGCATATGCGGAGCCCATTTGAGGGGGGAGGCGGGGAGGCGGGGAGGCATGGGCGGATGGCATCTGATATTTGGTATGATTGCATGCCTTTAAACGCAGCACCTGCCACACACACTCACACAACTCGTATAGGCTTTGAAATGTTCAACAATTTTTGCACTGCATTTAATTTGATTACATTCGAAAAATCAAAAGCCAAAAAAAGTAAATAGCAAGTTGTCATGGTCAGATTTTAAATGCGTTACTCTCATATATCCTATAGTTGGTTCTTAAATGGTTAATCAAATTCCTAAATGTATAAAACGATATTGATTTCTGTGTTATCAAAAGTCTTAAATATGCATAAACAAAATAACGATATTTATGGTTTTTCTAATTTCAAAAAAAATTTACCAAAAACTAAAAATAGATTAAATTGAATTCTGCCTTTCAAATATACTTTGACAGCTATACACGATATGCATAAACAAAAAATCGATATTTATCGTTTTTATAATTTCATGAATCGACTTTTGAGAAACGGAATAAGATGACCAATGACTAAAAATAGATTAAATTGAATTCTTTTGTCTGCCTTTTAAATATACTTTCACAGCTGTATTCGACTTTTCGTTTAAAATATATTTAATATGCACAGGGTATAAAAAGTGCACATGAAATAGCATTCATTTTGATGAATGCAATTACGCAACGAGCTGTGTGCCAAATTTGTTGGCATTGTTGTTGCTGTCGCTTTTGTTGTGTAAAATGTTGTATTATTTGCTGGACATTTGCCCGAAGTTAAAAGCTAAAGGCTGACAGCGGTAGATGCGTTCCCATTCAAATTGAGAATCGAATTGAATCGCAACGAATTGAATTGAATACCATTCAAAATGTGACTCTCATACAAGCACAATGCAATGCACACACACACACACTCATTCACACACATTCACACTCAGCCAGACGCACGTAAACACACAATGCTCAACTGTTGAACGAATCGAACAAACTCGACGTGTTTATTCACTGCATTTCCTGTTGATATTCAACAAATGCCAACGCCAATATTCACAGAGCGCAGCAGTCAAACGTTGCTAACTCTATATTCCCCCGTCCCCCCTCCTGTCCCCCTAGCTCACCTACCGATCTGCCATTTGCCGTCCTAACTGCATCCCGTTGGCACTTCCCATAAAGGAAACAGGAAGCGCATTTGCAGCAGCCGTCGGCGGTCCACAAAAGTTCTTCATTGATTTTTGTCACTTATTGTTTGCAGCTCGCAGTTGTCCTCGTTACCAGTTACCTTACACATTGTTGCCACTCCCACTGCCAATCTCTTCTTCTTTCGCGCCCCTATGCCAAAAATATACTTTTTAAGGCTTAATCGTTTCTGGTTCACTGTCTCAAGTTTTCAAACATTTAGACGACGCTCCACTGCGCTGAGCTCTCTACAAAAACCCTTTCTACTCCATTCTTTGTGCTTACCTTAGCACACAATTCAATGTGCCACCATACCCCCACCCACACCCACCCCCTACCCACACACCAACAGAAATTTTGTGCGTGTACCCTTGTATTTAAAGTACTTGATGGCTTCAATTGTTGGGTATATTATAAATGTATAAGTTGAAAAGCAGCTGAGTTATTCTTTGAACTTCCATTGTTTTTCTTATTAAAAAAATTGGCTTAAATTAAAATGTGTTCAGACCTAAAGTAATTTGTTCAGTCATAAAGCTTATAGTACAATATATTTAATGCAAAAAACTGTTTTTTTTATATAAAGTTAAAAAAGTTTTTAAAAATGTTTTTGCATTTTTTTTTTTTTTTTTGAAAAACAAGGATCAACTTAAAGATTTTTCTTCAAAATTAAAAAATATATTTATGTTGTCAACTTCAAAATCGATTTTATAAATATTTAAAAATTAAATTTATAAAAATATATAATTGTACAATGACAAAAATAATTAATTATATAAACGCTTATTTGGAATTTTTAATTAAGATTAAATTCTACATAGAAAATGTTATTTATTGTCGCGAATGCAATTTGTATTTGTACTTGAGAACTGTAATAAATTGACTAGAACATATAAAATTCTATCCCAAATCTATAAAAATGTGTAATCATTTTAAATAGCTGTCGTTAAATTTCTAAATAAAGTGATTTTATTTGATTTGTTGCCTCATCGCTTTTATACTCTACCAAAAGCAATAGGGTATCTTTTATTCGTACAGCATGCATGTTATGTTATTGAATACTGTTAGGTTGTCGTTTTTATTTCATTTTTATTATTTATGGTCATTTTTTTCAGCTCTCAGTTTTCAATTTTTTAAGCTGCAGTCGCGCCTTGTGGCCATTCATTGTGCTTTGTTCACGTATCCAAACGGTATGCAAACAGTTTTTGTATTTTTGCTGCTGCAGCTGAAGGACTCTGAACGACTGCCACGCCTACTGCACAACGAGTGCGTTGGGCAGGGGAAAATAAAAAAAAAATACATAAATAAAGAAAAGCGAAAAATACAAACTAAAAATGTTTTATGCATGAGCAAACCACAACAAAGCGCGTAAATGTCATTTCCTTTGCACTAAAAGGATACTTTGAAATTGAAATTGTGGTATTTTTCACACACACACACTTGCATATACCCACTTATACACTCACACACACACATCTTGCCAAGCAACGTCTGACGTTGCTTTTGTGGCCTGATGTTGCAGTTGGCTGCAGTTGTTGCCTTTTAAAAGCGTTAGCACCTCCCCCTCAACCCGCCCCTCCCCTCAGTCACTGCAGGGTAGAATGCCTCAATAAAGGCAATTGGCGATAGCAATGTCCATGGCTGATTGCACAATTGTAAGTTGCATACTTTGCGGCTAATTACACCCTACAAATAGTGGGCGTACGAAGGGCAATGCACTGGGAGAAAAAAAAAATACATTTTAATTTAAAGAATAGAAAGAAAAAGTAATGATTAGAAAATATACATAATATTTATATTTAATTAGAGTGTGACACAGTACACTTATTATCTTTATTATACACGCTTAAAAAATCAAAAGTTTTCTTAATTCTTTTTTTTTTGTTTGAACACATAGAGATGTCATATTGCATTTTTTTTTAAATTAAAATGCAAAAAATGAATCCACTATCGATAAATTTATAATGGGAAGGGTGGCGAGAATTTTCAAAGTAAATTATTTCTCGTCTTTTTAAATGTTTATAGAAAAATGGGCAACATACCCAGTTTGATTTTATGTTCTTTTGATCTCTAAATACCTACACATCAAATTTCTGCATATTATTTAAATACTTTTTTGTGATTTCGAGAAATAAAAAGATATATTGTAAAAGATATAGAAGCACACACTAATAGACCTAGATTAATTCATTTAATTTTAATGGAAGTTTTTATAGCTTAATAATAAATACATCTAAATTTCTTTAAGATGAATTTTCACAGCTTATATAATATATACAGGGTATACAAATTTGTAGACTAACTATATTTTATTATCTTGAAAAAAATAGACTAACTAATTAACTAATAATAGAAACGAACATAATATGTGAGCGAGTATTTTACATACTACACGGTATTTTTGCGCGGTGTACTTATTGAGTTTTGCCTGTAGTAAACATCATCATTATCGGCAA
This sequence comes from Drosophila micromelanica, assembly GCA_004143825.1. NCBI lineage: Eukaryota > Metazoa > Arthropoda > Insecta > Diptera > Drosophilidae > Drosophila > Drosophila micromelanica. The sequence continues at coordinate 58,398 of SCDY01000052.1, read as the reverse complement.
GGAGTGTGCAATAAAAGTTTTCGACCAGTGCGTGCGTCTGAAATATGCCAAAGAGTAGAGCCAGTAAAAAGACGTCTGGCATCGAGTAAAATTGGCATCAAGCAGCGGACAGCGGACAGCAGAAAGAGAGCTGCGAGAATTGTGGCTGTGGCACTGTGGTAGCGCATAAATTATTCAAAACTTTCTCCTCAACAGTTGCAGTCGGATTGGGGGGGGGCAGTCGCTGCCTCCGACTACTTACAACTGTTGAAATATTCATGCGTACGAACGGCGAGCAGGGAAATGGAAACAACGACAATTATGCACTAGGAAAAACAACAACAAATTTGCAACAAGAATGCATAAACAAAAATACAACAAAAAGCGAATACAATTAAAGGATGTGCAGCAATGTTTTGTTTGAGATTCGCGTCGGCATTTGCATTGCGAATGAATGAACACAAAAGTAGCGCGGAAGGGTTTCGGCAAATTAGCCAAAATCGTGTCGATGGCCACAAAAAAGCGAAAAACGCCGAAAACCGAACCCAAACCTGAAACACGAACCCACAACCAACACCAAAAACAGGACCAGGACCAGGACCAGACCCGAGTCCGGATGGCCAACATTTGCCGCAGGCTGTGCGCCGAAAACTTTTGCGTTGCTGAACCACTCAAATGAGCGCTCAAAGTTTGCTTTATGTGCCGTTGACGATGATGGCGATGGCGATGGCGATGGCGATGGCAACAGCAAAGTTCAATTACGGTCAGCAAATTGTTTCGCAATTTGAAAACACATTTTCATAGTTTTTACGCTGACAGCGCCCGAAAGTAGGCAGCAGCTTTTCTCAGTCATTGTATTTATGGAGCGCCGTAAGCACTGTGGAGGAAATTCACACTTGTTGTGGCAAAAAGTCGTCCGCTTTAATGAGCTGCTAACTTATTGTCTGGCTGCTGGCTGTAACAAAGTGCATAGTTAAAGGAAATATTTGTAATGAATGGATGTTTGTGTAGTTGTTAAGTTTTCAGTTAATAAAAAATTTAATAAATTCAAGGAAATGCCACAAGGACCATTTTCGACTGAGTTTAAAAATTCCATTCATTTTAAGTTTGAATAGCTTGATTCATATTTTCTAACTGCATATTATACTTCAATAATAATAATAGATTTAAATATTCCATACATGGATCATTATGCTTTGTGCAGAGCTTAATAATAAGACAATTCGAATACAATTTGAATAATTCGAATACAATACAATTATAAAAAAACGTTCTAAAAAGGCCAAGCAAATAATAATTGGATCTTTATACCACGATACAATACATCGTATAATTAAATAAATTATATTTTAAATTAACTTAAATAAATGTCTATTTAGTCAGTCTGAATAAAAAACTGCCAAAAAACTACCACCCTCGAGGTTCAAAATCACTGCACATTTAAATAATTAACACATAATATTCATTCAATAGAAATTTTTCAAAAAAAAATTAAAATCAAGAGCGTTGAAATGTTTGTGAAGACAGAAAGTAGGGTTCAGGCTAAAATGTTTGCTTCTCAAATAAATTCAGTAATTTTTTTTATCTTTTTGAGAAAAATTTATAATGTTTGATGCGAGTTTTCAATTGATTTTGAAATTTTAAATTGATTTCACAAATTGATTTGAAAAAAGTGTGCCTGTAATTGTTCCGTCTAGATGTTGTCTAGCTGATGTTTATCTTGGGCTTATTAATTTATATAAAAAGCCCAGCAAGCGCCGCAATCAAAAACATCAAGCAGAGGCTTGAGTTATTAATTTACGCAACAATGAGCGTTTATTTATCCCACAGTGTGAGGGACATGGAGGCGACTTGGCGGAGGGGCAGAAGGAGGGACAGCAGCCGCAAAAGTACGCACAGGATTTTAATCACGATTTGCGCATATTGCGTAAAATTGAATTTTCAAGTAACCAAAAGTTTGGCCAAGCTTAGTATTTAGATTTCTTTGAGTGTGTGGGTGTCTGTGCTTAGGTGTGTTTGTGTGCGGACGTGGGTGTATTATAATGACAGATGCAGTTGTTACTCACAGTGTGATGTGTTTTTACATGGTCTGCACAAGCAGCTGCCTCGCCCACACGAATTGTTCAGCTATTTGCTTCGACTTAATTGAGGCAGCAAGGAGATGGGCAAGAAGAGAAAGGGGAGAAGAGTCTGGCAATGCTTACATCACTAAGTCCTGCCGTGCTGCACAGTAATCTCTTGGCTGTCAGACGCCAGCAGTAGTTTTCCAGTAGTGTCCTCCTGCCTTAAACGTTGCTGCCCCTCCCCCTTCCCCTGCCTTCTCCCCTTTTCCATTCAGCAAACTGCAAAATTTTAAGTAGTTGCAGTCACGAACGAAACACGGCTGAAGTTGCTGCTGTTGATGTTACTGCCACACTTGCTGTTTCTTCTATTGCTGCTGCTTTTACTTTTGCTGTTGTTGTTGCTGGCTTCATTATATTTGAGCTACGTTTTAATTTCATTTGAAATTCATGAGCTGCATCGTCGTCGCTTTAAGTTTTGGCCAATCTGCAAATTGAACTTTGAGCGAGTTTCCTCAATAAAAAAAATTAAATTAACAACAAATAAATTATAGATAAATTCATAATTTAATTATTAAAATTAAATGCATTTGTGATTTTTACATTATAACTTAAATTTTAATTTGACATTAATTTTTTAATTCCCTAAGCCCATTAAAAATTATAATGATATATATATGTAATGAAATGATAACTATAAAGTGCGTATAGTTTTTTTTTTTGGAAAAAGACCGATGTAGTTGGGTTGACTCTGAAATTAATATTTATTTATAAAATACGGTAAACAGCAGATATTACAAAAATACACTTATTTGTGACGTGGAACATCTATAAATTATATAAATATTTTAAAAAGGTATTTATAGAAAGCTACTCTGGAGCAAAAAGATTGTATATCCTCGCATTCATTCAAATAATTAAACAAAACCGATATGCCTCTCTATGCTTTCAAAATAGAGTATTACCAAAAACAAAATAACAGAAACTATATTTTGATTTCGTTCTCTACGCAAATTCAATTTAGGCTCCAGTCGCATCGTGACACATTTTGTAATGTGCTCCCCCCAATTCAACTCATCTTAAGCATTGTTTTCCACCCACATTTACCGTTGGTTGGGTGTGTAACAAAACGAATATCAAAGGCTCTGCTTGATGCAGGTGCAGTCTCTGGGCGAACGCAGCGCACTTTTTAATTTGATATTCATAAGCGGCAGATAATGAAAAACACTTGTAGTCATTATTAGCCCAGGCCTCGATAGAGAGAGAGAGAGAAAGAGAGGGAGAGAGATGAGAACTCTTTGCAGCAATATCCGTGCCGTAATATCCCAGCTATCGGAGTCGTCTGCCCGAGCCATAATAAAATGTCAAATATGTTTGGCGCAATTTAACCAGAACGCAACAATCTCCGCCAGCTTCAGGCAGCAGCATATATACAGCGGCACTTGAGGACGCTTAAGGACACTTAGGGATGCTATTCAATGCCGAGCATGCGGATGAAGTGTAAGTACAAGCCTGAGAGAAAGAGAGAGGCAGAGGGAGAGGGAGGCCAATCTCGATGTCATGTGTAGCAGGTAAAATGGCAACGGGCGCGGCTTGAGAGAATTCCGGTTTTACTTACACTAACAAGTTGCCCGGGCAAATGTGACATTGTTGTTGTTGTTGTTGTTGTTGCTCTTATTGTTATTAGCATAAAAACGGCAACGTGCCACCTTCTCAGGCAAGCTTAAAGCGCAATATGGCATTGCAAGTCAAAGTATTGATTTTGAAAAGAAATAGATATATATATATATAACACCTACTGCCCTTAAAAATCGAAGGTCGCAGACAAAAGACGTTGCATGCCACACACTTGGGTAGCAAAGAGCACGAGCATGCCACATCAGGCAGCCAGCCGGACATCCAGTCGGACAGACTGTCAGTCAGCGTGGCGACCCAGTCGGGAAGCAGTCAATAAAAGTCCACTTGAATTTTAGCTGACATCTCAATTATTTTTGCTCTTACGCTTCGCCTTGGATTTACCTTTTAAAACGCAAACTAGAGCTGAGCGCAGTTACGTGCGTGTCACGAACATGTTCGGGGTCCATTATATATGTGTTTAAGTGTATTAAAAGCAAAATGGGAAATTATGATTTCTTACATTACAGAAATTGAATTACAGAGGTTTTCGAATTACATTATAAGTTTCAGTTGATTTTAATATATGTTTTTCTTTATTAAACATAAATTACATACATACATAATGTTAATTGTATAATAATAAAATAATGTTAAGCAAAAGAGTTTAAAAAAATTCTAGACTTTTAGAACTGAATTTGGTGTGCGTAGCTGTCATAGTCCACGAAAAAAAAACTTTGGAAATTTTAAGCTGCTGTAGATATTTATCGATTTTAGGAAAATTGTAAAAGTTATCGATCATTTGAAACAAACTTGATTTGCGAGTGCCATGTAAGAGCCTATATTTTAATTTCTAAGATTTTATATCTTCCTACAGACGCACAGACAGACTAGGTCCACTCAGCTGCTGACCCTTATCAAGAATTTATATCCTTTATTACGTCGAAGATGCCCCTTCTGCTTGTTGCATACAGGGTATATGCCTCATTTGCACGGTATCATCACTAGAACGATAGAATGAGTTAGAGAAAAAATCAACACGTGCGCATACAGAGGCAGACAGAGACAGAGTGAAAGAAAGAAAGAGACAAAGGGGTAGAGGGGAAAACAGCGTCCGGAATCTTGAGCCACCTGAAGGATCAAGTCTCAAGGTCCTGCTGCCTGTGACAGCTTCTGACGTTGTGCGTGGCAAAAATCAGTTTTAAATTACATGCCACAAATCGCATAAAGCATTAAATATTTAATTAGCTGGCAAAGCTAGCGCATGGCGGGAACGGGGTTGGGTAGGCGTGGCAAATGGGTAGCGGAAGTCGCATTAATTAATTATAAGCGACACCTACGCATGCAACCGCGATTGAGGTAGACAAATCCCAAAAGGATGCACAATTTACATGCTACACAAATCAAAGCGAGCCTGAAGGGGGTTTTTACAATTAACCCCAGTAAACACTGGGAAATTTTTTGGAAAACTGAGGATATCTAAAGGGAGAGCTAACCATTTGGCAGACATTTTAAATGTTTGAAGTTTTCTGTTCAGCCTCGGAAAACATTCAAAACGAAACAAACTCATTTGACCAACTTAAGTTGATTACGTCCTAAGAGCGATGCCAGGACAACAGACGAGCAGGATTCGTAGTAACAACAATAACAAACAATTCATTTTGTGAGTAGAATTGTGCGTCGCGGATTTAACGCTGCCTGTGACAAAATCCATTCCAAACATTCTCAAATTTTACGTGGGAAAAAGTGCGATTAGGAGCCGGGAGGAAATGGAGACATTTCAATGGACGACAGAGAAAAGTAAAGGAATTCTGTCAAGCTGGCATAATCTGCGCTCAGCGACGTTTGCTTATTTGCATAAAATAATTGAAAGGCGAAATTGAAAAGAATCAACAAAGGCGGCTAAGCAAAGAGACGATAAAAAACGACAAACGAGAAACGCGAAACAGAACCGAACCAAAGGACCACTTGAAATGGACAAAGGCATCGCAGTAAAAACAACGAGCAGGACACTAGGCAAGTGTGCTCGACTAAGGAATACCCTGTGGCCAGCTGCAGATGGCAGATAAACAGTTCAAGAATTTTTAGAAAATATTTTACAAAGCAAAAATAATCCTTAAATTACTTATTTCTTAAAAAAAATTATTGGAAAATATTTTGTGATCTGTGTATTTGCTGGAAAACCTGATTAGCCGTTTTTGTAGTTGTATATCTTTTAAATAAACGTTTAAATACTTTTTTATGTATATATTTTATATTTGAACAAAATATTTATATATTTGGAATTTTTAAAAAATAGTGATTATTTGTAATTAAAATGTTTATATGCTCTATAGATGCTCGAGAGTATTTATTATATAAGTAAGCAAATTAAACAACCCGTTTTTAGCGATTTTCAATGGGTACGGGGTATAAGAAGAAAAACTGTGAAATAACAACGGTCAAGTGAGCGTGCGCCCTGAAAGTGCACTAATTACTTGTGCAGTGTCCCAGTGCAGGAACCCCAAACAGAAAGGAATTCAAATGGAAGCTTTCCTTTTGGGCTGGTTCATCATGATTATGATGATGGGTAAGCCTCTGGGGTGCCATTTCACAATTTAATTGCACGACCAACGGCATTTACAGTATATGCCCGATTTAAAGTAACTGTCTGCTGATTGACTAATTGGCCACGGCCGCAGGCCCCTCTTTCCCCTTCTCATTTCTAAAGGATGTATGTCGTGGCAATTACACGATTTGTGCTGGATCCTTCGGTGGGCAATTAATATACAGCTGCAATTCAATTAAATGGTATTTAATATGGTCAATACCTGAGCAGCCATTAAAACGTGTCTGCCAAGTGTAGTATGACTAGCCCCATTCAACGCTCGTTGCTTGCGCTTCAATTAGCCTCAACGACAACATGGTACAGTGTTCCATGTGAATGTAGTCGATTTGCAGATACCCTGTAACCAGTTTTAAGAAATGATAACTAACTGTCGTTTTTCTTTTAACTGTTATCATAAAATATCTTTGTTTGATAATGCATACAATTGCATTTAAGTGTGTTATAGAAATAATCACAAGCCAAAATTTTATGTTTCTAGCTTTGATAATATTCGATATCTGATTTAAAATAAAAATCATATGGATCATAGATATAATTTACATCGATATTTATCTAGGTGTGTACACAAGTCGATAATTTAAATTAAATTTGCTCTACATATGGAAATCGATATTTATCGATTTTGGGAAAGATTTGATTTACCTTCCAAAATAATAACGAAACAAACTCGAAGGCTTTAAATTAATATTTATTGATATGAAGAATGTGAAAGATACTTATAAAAAATAAAAATATGCTGGTAAAAGTATAAATCGATATTTATCGAACTTGGTAAAGATTTGATTTAGCTTCCAAAAAAATAGCGCAACAAACTAAAAAGCTTTAAATTAATTAATTTAAAAAATAAAAATAGGCTGTTCAAAGTATAAATTGTGAATATTTCAGCTTAACCTTTTGTTGGCCTTTTCACTGTATATAGGGTATAACAACAAACCAGCAAGCAAACAGTATATAAAATATTTATATATATGTGCTATATACATGTGTGTGGGAGTTGAGGCTTGTGGGCGGCACATTGCAATCGAATCACGTCAACAAAAAGCTCAGCACTTTACTGTCACAATTAATTGGCACACATACGTATACAAACCGTATTTAAATGGCAGATGAATCAGACAATCAAAATGCGAGTTCTAGCCAGCAGACAGAAGCAGCTGACTAAATACGCATTGATATTTACACAAACCCAAGACCATACCCATTGTTCCCACCGCTTGTCACTTGACAATTGTCATTTTCATCAAGTTAATTGAATTCAACTTCGAAAATTAAAAGCTGTAAATTGAAGTGGGAGTTGGAAAGGAACCACGTGTTGCAGCTTTACATCGCTCACCCAGTTAACGCCCACATTAAATTCGCCAAAGTCGGTGTACAATTATTTTTAATCTCTACGGACCGCCACCACCTGAGTCAGATTTAAACGAAACGTCAACAAAAAAACATCGACAAGCAATAAAAAGAAATAACAGCCACTGATGAAAACAGGTAACGCATCCGATTTTAATTATGCAAAAAGCTTGCGGTAAAAGGCGCTGATTGATTGCCGACACTCGACGCCAATGATGAGGCTCAAAATGGAACCGAAACCTGAAACTAAAGAAAAGGCGCAGAAACAATTGGCAAGCTGCACTGAGAGAGTGAAAATCAATAATAAATAAAGTTGTAATATTGAGCAGTTAACGGTTATTAAATATTTTATCTATTGTTAAATATAAGATTAATGATTGAGTGAACAAATATGTATATAAAAATATATATTTTATATTTACAACCTAATTAAAGGGTTTTGAAATGGAATATTAAAAAAATGTATCCAAAAACATCTAAATGTGGTATGTCAAGCTCTTACGAAACAGGATTGCAAATCAATATTTATCGATCAATATTATCAATATTATCGATATTTATCGAGGGTGTTCAACAAATTCATTTATAATGATTAAAAATATATGTTAAAAATTTTATTTAACCAGGTTATATACTAGAAACAATGTGCGTCACAAAATGACAATATATATATTTAGTATTACAAGGATATGAATTTGATCCTTGATTCAAATCTCTAAAAAAAAATTATATATATATATATATATATATATTATATTTTAAAATCGCCCATAGTACGTCAAAATATTTTCCAGCTTTATCGTTTACGTATTACTTCTTGATTTTCCCAACAATCGTTGCAACAGACTCAACCGACGACAACAGCCAGGAAAAGATGTTATGAATACCGTTATTCGCCAGCATTGCCGTGACCCTGTCGCCTGCATGCCATGTTGGCCAAATGCTTGCCCAACCTGGGCTCTATAGCTGCCTCTGCCTCTCCATAGCCCCCCCGTCTTTTAGCCTTTACGCTGTCTCCGTTCAGACTCATTGGCGCTATCGATGTCGCCGCACATTTTGGTAAAATGACAAAAATGTCCATTAAATTTATTGGACGAATCTGCGCTGGCTGCATCATCAGCAGTACCGTATATATATATATGTACCTCCACACACATCGCTTGTGCTTTTCAGATAATTGTTGTTGTTGCCCCAAATACTTTCTTTAATGACAGCATTTTCGGCAGAAACGCTCGAGTGTCGTCCTTTCGACGCTTTTACGCAACATTTTGGCATAAAAATAAACAGATTTTCATGTCATTTCAACATTTCCTTTAAATTTTGCAAGCTCCTTTTGCAGTGCACTTCAATTTAATTTTAAAAACCCAAAGTTTATGTGAGGTGTCCTGTTTTCCTTTTCACTTTTTTTTTTTGTTGTTATTGTTGTTGTTGTTTCAAACAACCTGCATTCGACGCATTTCCGAACTTGTTAAACTTTTCGGTTTTTTTAGTTTTTCATTTATTTACTTTCTTTCCCACTGTCAGCTGGCATTGAAATTTGAAATGTCAAAGCAATAATCTGTCAGTTGGATTTTGGCGAAAGGAGTGCTACGGTTTCTAATCGAAAATGCATGCGCCCAAATTTGATTTGCCGGAAGCGCGCTTTCGATCATGGCACACAGAACGAGTGCTAACAAGTTTCAAATTTCCTGCCACGACTTGGACTTGTGGTCCAAGGCTAGACGCGAACACTGACTTCGTAAAGTCCGCACACATCGCTGCACATTTTATTTCCGGCAAATTAGGCTCTGTCCGAGCCGAAGGCCCCGGCAATAGCCATAGCAAAGCCGTTTTTCATCTTACGAGCAGCTTTTCGATAGCTTTGACATTGCTCATACGCCCCCATCCAACATCCCCTGCCCGAGTGGACTTAGCTCCCAGCTGACCGTCATCAATACAAAAACATGAAAATGATAACAGACAATTTATTGAAGCGCAGTTCTGTGTCAGTTCAACCACACCCACCACAATCAGCCACACACACAAACACACACACACACACCCACATTTGCTCCCAAATGAGTGGGCAGTTCATGTCTTGCCGCAGAAAAGTAGGCAACACAAGATAAAACGCAGGCACAGTGGGTCCAACACATTTAATAAATAACTTTTTTATATTGCAATTTAAAGTTCACATTAGCTCAAAAACATTTTTAAATAAATACAAAATAAATATCTGTTTTAAATGTATGCAAATATAATATAATGTACAACTTTAAAAGGGAATTTAAAATTGTATTTAAATTAATGTGCTTAATACGAGAAACACGGAAAATATTTAAGTAATTTTAAGTGAAATTCTTAGAAAATTTAAAGAGAAACTGGTAAATATCCTGTTAGTTTGAAATTTAACATTATAAATATTTGATTATGTTTACCAACCTATTTTATTTAACTTGAACACAATTATAATTCCACTCTTTAAATATGTCTATATAGAATATGATAATATACAAAATGGGGAAAATAATAAGCAACATATTTTAACAGAAATATTCACCTCTTCGCCATCGTTCTCTGCACACATAATACCCTGCTGAACAATTCGGCAGTCGCACTTGTCGAATACCCAGCTCGAGCTTATGATTATTTTGATTTGTCGTTACCCGTTTCGCGTATCTGTATCTCATATTTGCACGCTGCAAGAACTGTTTCTATTTCGATGCGTGCAAATATTTATTTATTACTTGCAATTTATCGATTGTGTTTTGTGTTCGCAAAATAAGCTTAAATTCGATGCCATGTATTTGTTATCGGGCAACTCATTCGCAAAACTCAGCCATGAATCGCACTCACAATATTCACGCGCTGACAAATAAACGCCCCTTTAACCACCCCCCTTCTGAATATAAAGCTATTTTGCATGTTTTTTGATTTTGTCGTTGGCTTCTTTTGGCATTTTCGTTGTTGCTGTTGTTGGTGCAGTTGTTGTTGTTGTTGGTGTCTGCCAGGTGCAAAACATTTGCCAAGCGCCCTGCCCATTTCCCACGGGCTCCCTCAACACAGCTTAGCAGCCCGTGTCAATGGCTCCGTGCGTGCGAATTTGTTGCTTGCCAGGCTTACGGGCCGGCGGCGGAGCAGATGAAAGGCACTGTCAGCCAGCTAGAGTTGGGTACGTGTTGAGTTTCTTGTCGTGACACGAGTACGTTGGCACCTTGGTGTTGAAAAGTTAAGTGTAACTAACTAAAGTGAAATTTAAAACAAAAAAAACTTTTAATTTCAAGCAAAAAAATTATTATACATTTTTAAGAATATTTTAATTGTGTGTTAAATAGTTTAAATATATTTTTAATTTTTTTTTTTTGTCTAAAATTAAAAATATTTTTTTTATTGGGGATAACCAAAATATGTAATAAATACAACCAACTAAAATATATATTTTTTCAAAGAATTTTAAAACAATTTTTTTAAAATTTTAGAGATTCAAATTAATGTAGAAAAAAGCAATCAAAAATAAATATATATATAATGAGAAAACTTTAAAATTTTATCCTTGTAATTTTTTTAAAAGTGCATGCAAAAAAATATATTATCATCAATTTTGCAAAACAAATAAAAATAAATAAATAATTCAAATTTTGAAAATATAAAAAAAAATTTTCGTTTTATAAAAGCTTCCAAGATACTGATTATGCTGTAATCCATTTGATAACATTTCTGTTAACCCATATATAGGAACATGTTAATTTTGTATGTTAAAGTTGTACACAAGCAATGGACTGGAATGGTTTAAATTTGTAGAAAATAATAAACTCAAAAAAGCGTTTAGTTGTATATCGTGTCCATATCGCATTGCTAAATATTGACACGCGCCCATCGCTACAGGCAATGGAGAAGAACGATAGAGCATTAAACTGGGCTGGGGACGAAAAGTTGATGCCGACCCCAGCTAGGTGCACAGACACACGCACATACATCATGGAGACGCCTCAGCTGGGGCATTTCACCTGCAGCTGTGCCGCAGGACGAGTGTTAAGCAGACATTTTTATTTACGTTGATGGCCATAAACATTTGAATTACAATATAATATTTAAGCCTTAAGCGCAAAGCCAAATGCGAGAGCTGCCACCAACTCTGACTGGATGAAGGATTTATGGTTGCTGCAAATCTACGCCGCTCACTTAATGCAATTTAATTTATTAAGCTGTCAATTCACACACGCACATCTGATATGTGTGTGTGAGTGTGAGTGTGTGGGTGTTTCTATCTGACTAAAATATGAGTATGAATAACATTCACAATGGCAACTGAGTGCATCTCATTAAGCGTCCACTTAAACATTGTTAATTAGCAAATAATGCCAGCTCATACATGCAAAATATATACATATCTTTGCATTTATCGCATTCCACGTTGAGGTTGCATCGCTCGTCTGTCTGTCTGTCTGTCTGTCAAACACATCTCAAGCATTTATGCATGTTCGCAGCTTGGCTGCAGGGTTTTGAAATCATGTTTGCCTGTCGGCTAACAGTTTGTCGAAACGCCACTCAAATGTTCTCCTCCCCCCTCACATTTCAATTAGATATGTGTAAGCCACAGATACAGATACAGATACAGATACAGATACACAGGTACAAATGTAGGTATAACTGGTAAGACAATTCTAGACTTGTATATACCCTGTAAACAACTTTAAATACATAGCCAAAAATATATATGTTAAGATAAAAGTTAAAATAAAAAGATAAGTTGAAACCTTTCAACTACTAAAGTTAGCAGTTCTCGACTTGTATATACCCTGTAAACAAATTTAAATATATATTTGTGGCTATATATATGTTAAGATATAAATTACAATCAAAATATAACAAGTTTTAAAACTTTTATGTAATTTGGAAAAAAAAACTAATTTTTCGTTCTCGAACCTAGAAATTTGTATATCGCATTAGAATATTGCCCACAAAGAATTCATAAATTCTCTTCATGTTTATGATAAGGGTTCATTTCATAAATGTATGGTTCTTAAAATGTGAATTTTTTCGACACACTTTCACAACATATCTTTTGAAGTGTTTAATGAAAATATCCGTGAATCAAAGTGCATCGATTAAATTGCTTTCATGAATATCTCAAAATTTATGTTTTTATGATACATTATTTTATACTTTTAATTAAAGAGTACAAATGTGAGAGTGAAAGAGCGCTAAAAAAGAACAGAGAGACAGACGGATTGGCACACAAACGCTGATTAAATTGACATTTAAATTTTGTAACATCAAATGCAAATGCCATTCTTAGCCATTTTTAAGTCGTACAGGGTATTTTGGTAGTGACGTTTACATAGCCACAAACCTGAGCGATTTCCCACACATGTTTTACTATTTGGCTATACGTAGCTATTCAAACGTGTGTATATATATTTCTGTGTAGAAATTACGCACACACGCTAAACACACACACACACACACACACACGCACACACCTACGTATGCAGTTTAACCTATTGTCTGTTTAAATATGAGCAACAGATTAAAACCTAATTTAAAGTTGAACGGTCAAGTTGAGCGTGTTTCCACTTCAAGTTTAATTAATATGTTAAGCCCATAAAAGCCTCAACGGTAAACTAAAACCCAAAACGGGCAACCCCGTTATTGTTGTTATTTTTAAGTCTGTGTAAACATATGGCACACACAAGAAGAAGTAGAACAAGGACGTAGAAAGGGGGCTAGCTTTAAAGGTTATAAAGCAAAAAAAATCACACATTAAATTAACATGCATAATTACAGTGAAAATTTCTTAATAGAATCACCTATTAGTATTGCTGTAAAAATATGTAGGCAAAGAAAAAAAATGTTGTTTATATATTAAAAAAAAAATTAAAAATTGCCCTTTAAATAAATGTTTTCAAGTCAAATGTTTGCCTCTTTCTGCTTTTTGGACAGCAAAATTTATTACTGAAAAAATTCTAATTTTGGTTTTTCTTTATTATTTCGCATGCAAAATAATTGGAATAAAATGGGTCGTTATTAGGCTTTTACTGTATACAAATGCAACGATAATTTGCGCTTTGTGTTTCTAATGCACATTTAAAAGGGTTGTAAAACACTTGTTTAGCACACACACTTACACACACACACACACACACTCAGGTATGGCGCACACACAAGGCGAGCAGCACTTGATGTGGCTGTAATTTGACGCCGAGAAGTATGCAACAGAATATTTTAAATGCATTTCACGCACTGCGGTCGACGCTCTCCTCTCATTGCTCCGCACCCCCCGCTTCGCCCTCTGTCTGAGTTGCAGTGTCTGCGAGTGTCGTCAAGTGCTGCCTGTTAGTGTTGACATGGGCGTGGCACAGGCCGCTTGGCTGTGCTGTAAATTTTAGGCATTTTACACGCACAAATATTGCGCCCCTTCGCCTGCTGCTGCACACGACACATTTCAAAAATTTGCAGCTATGCAAATTTCAATTAAACAAGCATCCTTTCTCCCTATTTTTATCAGCTGGCTTTCACGCTCATCCTGCAAATGCAAATGTACTGAAAACATTTTGATGCCTGCCAGCGGCCAGAGCCAACACCAGGCTACATTATGCGCTTACGGCTCGGCAGCTGTGATTTATACGATTGGTCTGAGGACTAAGGCCTAATGCCTGCGGCTCTGCCGCGGTCAGAGGCAATTTGGCATACGCGGCGTATGTGTCATTTTTTAAGCTTAAATCCAAATTTTGTGGCAAAGGACGCGACAGTTTTTGGTATTAACATAATTCAAACTTGTTGCACTGCGATTGGCTATTATTATGGCATTTGGTTCATTATAAATACATTACGAAATTATGTGGTGACGTGCACTGGAAACAAATATTTTTGAAAGTTTTTTTAGATAAAAAAAAAAAATGGCATTGAGCGATTTATCTTATAAAAACTGGTTTATTTGTATTTTAATTAAAAATCCTACAAAAGCAAAACAAACATAAACAAATAAAAAGAATGCAATAGAAATAATAATATTTATGATTCTAGTTGTTACGGGTATTTTTTTTTTTTATTCGATAATATGGATAATCCGCCAATACGAGTCCGGATTATCGAAATAGAACTGTGTTTTTATTTTAAAGCTACTAACAAACAAAAAATCAAACATTGTTTATCACAAAATATAATGATATTTGAAATGATAAATATTAAAGAAAAATTTAAATAAATTAGACATTTTTTTTTAAATTTTTTTAAAAATTCACTTAAAAAGTTATTGTGCTTTGGATAAGTTATTAAATGCGATTATTTATATTATATACTACAAACTAAAACAGCATTATTTATATTATATACTACAAATTAAAACAGCACAAAATATAATTGCCCGAAAGAACATTGTGTAAAAATAAAGAGCTGAAGCATATAAACTACAAATTAAGAGAGAATGGAATATGTGACCGTTAAGAAAATATCTTTACAAACATTAATAATGAAAACTTTCGTTGATAAAAATATATGTTTAAATTTCTTGAATGTTTAAAATGGAACACATACAAAAAAGTTGCTTTTGGCATATTAGAAATCAAATTATGGAAACTCATTTTCATATACACATTTGCTTTTTCAGTGTAGTGTAGCGTGCAAAATTTGTTTCGCATGTGTTGTGCTGGCCTTGTACAACACTTTCATCATCCGAATTGCAAATTTTTCGTAGGTTGTGGAAGACACAAGGCAACAACAAAGCACGAGGCTCACACACACACATGTAAAAGTGGGGGTTTTGACATCAAAAAAGGTACTGGGCCCAAACGCAGCTGGTATTTAACATATTTAAGCCCAAAAACTAAAAGAGCAGAATTAAAATTCTGCCCAAATGAAAAGGAAGCAAACGGAATAAATTAAGTTGAAAATCGCTTTTATATTGAGAGGAGCCAAGATCCCCACATACACACACACACACACACACACCACTTATGTAGATATGCGTGTGCGTGCATTGAAATGTCCCTCGACCTGAATTGTTGCTTTTATTGCACGTAAATAAAGTCATAAAGTCATCATTACACGCTCGCCAGCAGGCAATGACATTCGAGCAGAAAGCAGGAGAAGGGGGGAGGAGAAGATGGTGGTCCTGGGGGTCACAAAGGACTCCAGTTTGCAGTTGCTGGCATTGTTCAATTTAAAAGGACAAAGTTTTGTGGCCGCGATAAAAATTTGAAAATGTGCACAAATTACTTAAAACATATTAAAAAGTGGGTGTTTTATACAACCCACCACGCCCACGTTCTGTGCCCAACATTGCTGAATTAAAAACAAAAACAAAAGCAACGCATAAAAGTGTATTCCTTTAAGGTAACTCCTCTTTTGTTGCCCATGCATGCACTTTTATGGGCCCGTTTTGTCGTTGCAATTTCTGCAAACTTGGCATAAAATGTTAACTTGGTTAATACCATTTCACAAAGTCAAAAGTGAAAAAAGGGAGCATCATTTTTACATATATGAACATACGCAAGTAAAACCTTGAGCTATTTTCATTTTTGACAACCCTTGCGAAATACGTTTCCCGAAGAAGTTTCCGTTTTTCCAGGAAATACAAGTGCACATATTTATACCCTGTACCCAATTTGTAAACTAAAAAGCATAATGGTTTTATATAATCTATGTAACAGGCAGACAAAGGCATGTGCGACACCACAACGTATATAACATTTTGATCAGGATAACGAGCTAAGTTGATTTAGTCAGGTCCGTCAGTCCGTCTGTATGAACAATAGCTAAAGACCCAAATATTTTGATTTTAGATTCTTTCAATCAATTCGCAGAACTAATTTATAATTTTTCATTTTCAAAATATATATCGATAAAAATCGATTTTAAGACTTGTCTTATCTTACCATATCTCGAAATCTGTAAAAAATTTAATTTAAATTTCAATTTAATAAATTTATTGCTTAATGTTCGCATAAAAAACACGAAGGATTATAATATTTTGCATTTTGGATTTATATTGCCTTTCTGGGTATATCGTAGTCGGGCGCTCCCAACTTCTGAATTTTGTTGAATATTTGCCTGAAAAAGAATATTTCATTAATTGAAAGGCACAGCGCTAAAATAAAAGTTGCCGCTATAGTATTTGGCTTAATTCTAGAGAACTGCCATAAGCTAATGAAAAGCCTTTTGATATTCCATTTTTGGCAAATTTGGCAAAAAGAATTCTATTTATTTATTTATGATTTATTTTACAAATAAAAGACTTTTGAATTTTGAATTTTGTAGTGAAAGTGAACAGAGTATTTTAGGAATAATAATAATTATACAATTTTGTTTCAATATATATAATACATTACTCAAAAATTTGCATTTTTACTTATAGCTAAAAATAAATGACACCATTTATTTGTTTCACAAAACGCAATTGGCGCGAAATTGCGCTGCTTTAAACTACAGACATTTTCAATACACATTGTTATGGGTAGCACTGACCGCACTTTGACGCTTTGCAACACTGCGTTTCGATTACATGAGCAGCCAAAACAAGAACAGCTGATTGCGTCGTGCAACGGAAAAACGAAAACAATTTCGTGCAAAATGTTACAAAATCTAACGCTGCTGCTGCGCGCACAGGCACGCCGAAAGTACTCCAAGGTAGCCGTGCAGACCAAACCAAAGGAGCGGGAGCAAAAGCAGAGTAAGCCGCTCATCAGCTGCCGGCGCACGCAATTCAATCTGGTGCAGCATGAACCGGCGGGCGCCAAGTTGGGCACGTTGCCGCTCTGCTCCAAGGGCTGGCTGCATCACAAATCCAAGGGCGATCACTTCACGTTGAATTCCAGTGTCAGCAGCGCGCAGCTGCTGGCGGAGATGCAGCACCTCGATGAGTTTCTGGCCACGGGAGAAATTCGGCTGCATCCACAGCTGCTGGAGAATCTGCAGCAGGAGCTGGGCATAAGGCAGCTGACGAGCATTCAAGCTCAGGCCATGCCCATTGTGGAGGGCAAGTTTCACACGCTAATTGCCGCCGAGACGGGCTGCGGCAAGACCCTGGCCTACCTGTTGCCAGTTCTCAATCAGCTGCTGACGGCGCCGAGCAAAGAGAACCAAGGCGAGCACCAATTGAATACGCCCAGCGTGCTCATACTTACGCCCGGACGCGAGCTGGCCACGCAAATCTCCCAGGTGGCGCAAAGGCTGTGCGCGGGCACGGATCTGAAAGTGAAGGCGCTGCTGGGCGGGAACACCAAGCAGCTAATGCTGAATCCGCAGTTCGAGCAGACGGATATATTGGTGGCCACGCTGGGTGCGATCAGCAAACTGGTGACCACGGGCATCTACCACATGGAGCAGGTGCGACATGTGGTGCTGGACGAGGCGGACACGCTCTTGGACGATTCCTTCACAGACAAGCTAACATATTTCTTGAGAAGATTTCCCGTAAGTTGAAGTTTCGATTAGTGCCGCAGTTGCTAACTCCATCCGATATAGTTCCACAGAAACCACGTGCAGGATACGCGCATTGTGGGCACCCAGCTGCTGCTCGCCTCGGCCACGATGCCCACGAATACCCAAGAGATTCTGAAACGCGTCATCGATGTGGAGACCATCAGGGAGGTTGTCAGCCCGCATTTGCATCACCTGATGCCGCACGTGACCCAAAAGTTTCTGCGCATGTCCAAGGCCGATCGGCCGGGCAACCTGTTGTCGCTGGTCAAGCAGGATTTGGCCAAGCGCCGTCCCCTGATTGTCTTCAGCAACAAGTCGGCCACCAGCGATTACGTCTCCCTATTCCTGAACAACAGCGGCGTCAATTGCCTCAATTTGAATGGGGATATGCTGATGAAGATACGCCTGGGCCGCTTCGAGGAGTTCCAGCGTGGCGAGTGCGACATTCTGTCCACGACAGACATGGGCAGCCGCGGACTGGACACAACGCGAGCGCGTCATGTGATAAATTTTGATTTCCCGCTGCACGTCTCCGACTACATCCACCGTTGCGGACGCATTGGGCGCGTGGGCAGCTCGGAAAATTCGCTGATTACAAACTTTATATCATCCCGCCGTGAAATCGATGTGGTGCAGCGCATAGAACACGCGGCACGCACGGGCGGACTGCTGCCCGATGTGAATGCGAACATTAAGAATATTATCAAGAAGCGAATTATGGCCGATATGAAGGCGGCGGGCATCCCAGTTCCTCAGGAGGAGGCATTCTAGAGTTGTTTGTTAAATAAAGTATGCTTGAATGGAGCAATATTTAATTGTATAAAGTATATATTTTCGTGATCAATATGAAAGAGCGGGGCTTGATAAAAATTGACGGACATTCCTCTTTTTGCTGCAGGCGGCAATCGGTCGGATCCGATCGGAACAGTATTTCCTTAGGAATATTTAGTTAAAAATATGATTTTTAAGATATCTTAACCAAATTCAAACTTCTAATCAATGACAATGTTTTAATGAATATCCAACTACTGTATTAATTAATCTTAAATTAACATTTTATTAATTGCATTAGCTTTAGATGCGCAAAAAGTGATAGCCGCTCTTGGCCACCACGCGGCGCACATTGACCAGCGGCCTGAAGAGCTTGCGCTTGGCAATTAGTATGTCGGAGTGGACAATGTCGCTGCCGCCGTTGGTCGAGGGCGAGTCCATAAACTGCACCGCCGCCACGCCCTTCGGCTTGAGCAGCATGGGCCGACAGCCGGCAAATTTAAAGCGTATGGTGCCGGCGCAATTGAGCCGCAGATTGGGCTGCACCAGCTCGGGAAAGGCCTCGCACAATGTGGGCTTGGGCTTGAGCGCCTTGCTGGGATCATCGCCATGGCACATGGCTGCCGCTAAGGTGCTCCACTCCAGGCGACGCACGCCCGGCAGCGCCTCGAGTCTATAAGCGGGTTGTTTTGCCTGTAAATAGCGCTTGGAGATCATTTTCTCATATGCATCTAAAAGTAAAAGGATTTAGTTCTATATATGTAGCAAATATCTGGGGGTACCAACTTACGCGCATAGTGTACTAGGTAGGGCTGCAGACTGCCCGCTCCGCAGCCGTATTCCAGCCACTCATATAGGTGTATATCATCTCGTCCGCCCAGAAAGATGGCAGCTGGCGCCAAATCCCGCCAGAGACTGTCGGGTATATCGTCAGCATTCAGCTTGTAAATGTAGGGTATAAACTCGCGAAAAGCGTACTCGTCTAGTGCAATAAGACCACGAACGGCACGACTGATGTACTTGAAATCTGCATTGGAACAAAGCGTATATATATATAGTATAGTCAGGAAAGTATTAACGGTAACGTTACCAATAAACATTTTTCTAAATCACCTATAACTTTTTAACTACTTTACTTTAGCTAAAAGAATATCAAGTTAAGCTTAAAATAAAATATGCAAAAAAAGTTTTGAATAAACAAATAAAATTCCTGTCGTAAAAAGTTTTCCACAATCCCATGGCTAAGCTACAATTACACCAAAACTATTCAAATTTACAGCTCCTACAGTTTAAGCTGTTTATTGATTATCAATCAATCAGTCAGTCAGTTAATCGGTCAGGATACATGGTATAAGTACTAAGCGCATACCCCGCTCGCTGCACACGTCGCGTCCTTCAAAGAATCTCGCCAGGCGTCGTTTAATCAGAAAGAGGCATTCGGCATGCAAATATCCGCTTTGTGCCGCCATTTGGCCTATGGTCTCGCAGAGCTCGTCCACGTAGCCGTTGCCCACGGGGCTGGCAAAGTAGCTGGATAGTTGTTGTGGCTCCTGCTGCTGCTGTTGCTCGGCCGCATCGTTGCTATCGTCATCCAGCTGCAGCTTGTAAATGGTCTGCTCCTGTGAAGCGTCGCTGGTGAAGATAATTTCCGGCACAGGCTGTTGCTGCTGCTGTGGCTGTTCCGGCGGTGGCATCTGTTGCTGCTGTTGTTGTTGTTGCTGCGTGTCAACCTGCATTGCCTGATTCGCATACTGTTCATCGCTGCCCAAGCTTGGTTCCAGTTTAAGATCCCGATCCAGCTCCATGGGAACTGGTGTCTGCTGTGACTGTTCCCCGCCCTCGGGCACCTTAATGGTCTCATAGGGCGCCATCAGCTGGCTGATGAGCACCTCGGCCAGATTGAAATACTCCGGCCGGCAGTTGATGTGATTCGCATGGGCATTGTAGTTGCAGGCGCGCAACAGTCGCCAGCAGCGTTGACTGAGCTGATCGTGCTGCCTAAAAGCGAGCAACTGCAGCATTTTGCTGACTATGACGCGATAGCAGGCACCCATCAGTGGAGTTTTATACGTCTCCGAAATGGCCACGTTGCGTTGTTGGGCGTCACCAAAGATGGCAGCTTAAAGGTAGACAAAGACAAACGGATTAGATGCTGAGCAGTGATTGTAGGCGGCAAACACGCACCAGTTACCAGACTCTGCACAAACTGCTTTAGCTGTTCCGTATTCTTGTCCTCCACCGGGCAGATGCACGTGAAATCCGCATCGTTTGGCAGCGCGAGCGTTATTTCCTTTTGGAACTCATCGCGCAGCTCAAATATCTTATCCGAATGAAAGAAATAGCTGCCGTCGTAGTCAATGCAATCCCAATCGCTGTCCATGGCGCCAAGCATGGGCGGCACATCGGCATCCTTCAGCACCTCGTTGACCAGGTCGTAGGTGACGACGCCGCCCGAGTGACGCGAATAAATCTTTACATTCTGTGGGAAAAACTTTTCAATTAAAGCCCTATTTTAAGCTGACTGACTGAAGCTTCGTACATTTATGAGCTCCCAGACTTTGTAGGATGCGTCTTCCGCGAGGCGTGCGCACACATCCTGCGACAGCTCCACATCCGTTTGATCATGTTGCTCCCAGAAGATCTTAATGCTCCGCGGATCAAAGCCGGCATAGCTCTTGTGGTGACTCTGCAACGACATTATATTTTTATTTGTGTTTATTTGGACAAATTTACTAAAATTCCACGCACCAGTTTGCCGGAATTGTTGAGCAGCTCTACGCCCGCACCCTGTCCGTGTCCGCCCGCGGCAAAGGAAGCATCAAAGAGATTATAATTGCTCAAGCTCGTTGTGGGTGTCGTGGGCGTTGTGGCCACATTCACATGCGTGGGCGTGGCTGGCAAGCTGCCCATTGGAGCGACAACATTTGTAGCTGAGACCGAGTTTTTGTTGCCAGCTTCCAACTTTGTGTTCTTCGAGCGAGATTTTGTAGACTTTTTACTGATTTTGCCCAGCGACGATTTGGACGGCTCCTCCGACGACCCACCGCCTGATGTTTTCATAATGCTTGCTTATTTTATTTGTGCAATTAAAGTACGTTTAAATTGTTTTCGCTGCGCGACACCTAAGGCGGTATTTAATAAACAATTTTGCTTAAACAGCTGATTGATGTTATTGACACCAAAGTTATCGATACTTTGAAAGCAACCTGCGGCAATATTAAGTAAGCAAATTTGCAAAACAGCTGATTGAGGTTTTTGATATCGATACTCTTTTAAAAGTACTCGAACATTTGTTGCTTATCAATAGGAAATAAATAAAATAAACTAAAGGACTTTGCGCCATGGCGGAGGCTGCAAATGTGCGTCAGAATCTGCAGAATGTGCCCTCGATCTTTGAAATATCGGCCGCTGAGACGCTGGACAACCTTATCTACCCCGCACTCAGCAAAGTGTTTGATTACTTTGGCCTGCGATTGGACTTTAAGCTCTGGGGCAATCTACGAATACGCGAGGAGATCTCGCCGGCTGTCACATGGATTTTACAGTATTTGTACCTGCGCAAGCGCGCCTCCTCCTTTGGCGAAAGCTTCTACGGACTGCAGCGCACGGCCAGCGCAACGGGCGAGCTGCTCAACCGGCGGCAACAATTCAGCTCCGCGACGCTGTTGACCCTGCTGCCCTACGTGGAGCGGAAGCTGCGGTCGCGCAGTGCGCAGCACGCGGACACCTACGCCTGGGAGTCGCACCTGATCAATCTGTTTCACGTGTACAACGCCTCGAAGGCGGTGCACACATTCCTGTACCTCATCAAGTACGCGTCCAGCCACTCGCCGCTGTTCCGTGCTCTGCGCCTGACTCTGCGCTATCCCAGCGAGCCGCCCAAGGAGGACAAGTGGACGTTTTTATTCCTCAAGATGCTCGAGGTGCTGGCCTTCTTCCTGCAGTTCATACAATGGTGGTATTCGAATGATCAGCGCCGCAAGCTGGGCGGCACCCTGCAAAATCCCGAGGCCATGCCGGAGCGGGAACAGCCCAAGGAGCTACAGGAAGCACTGCCAAAGCGCGGCGAATGCCCCGTTTGTCTGCTGCAGCTGCAAACGCCGACGGCGTGCGCCGTGTCCGGCTATGTCTACTGCTGGAAATGCATTGTGACGCATCTAAAGGAGCACGGCACCTGTCCCGTGACCAGCTATCCCATCACCATCGACGACCTGGTGCGCATCTATGAAACGTAGCCAGAAATCTGTATTAATTTATGTATTGTTATAAAATAGAATATAAAATTTAATCCTCGGTTATGTGTCCGTCAAATGGCATCCAAGCTGTGCATTGTAGCATATATAGACGGGGTAGAAGTCCACAAATGAGGTCAACAGATAGCCCATTATGCCCATGGTCAAGATGTACTCGCAAAGCGAGAAGACCGAATAGGCTGCGAGTAGGTGAAGATTAGATTAAACAAGTGAGAACTGTTTATATTCGCTTCAACGAATATTGAATACCCTTGCTGACATATAGAAAATATTTGTAATATTGTTTGGGATCAATATGATGTAATTAAACAAAGGATTTTCTATATAAGATCTTAATTTTTGACCTATTATCTCCAAGCAAAACAAAACATTTTTGACCGATAGTTCCTACGGCAGCTATATCCAGAGTGTTCATATTAGGTAAAATTTTGCTACATGATATAGAAATCTGATGGAATCCGATGAAATTTTTAAGTGCTTAATTACACTGCAAAACATCTAAAAAATCTAAATCAAAAAAAATCTATATATTCTTAAAAACAAAGAGTTGTATAAGATCTTAAAAGCTGTATGCTATATAAGTTGGATAATGATAAAGTTCGTAATTCGACTATTCTAAAAAAAGGACATTTTGCAGACATAACATTTTTCGACCGATAGTTCCTACAGCAGCTATATCTAGAGTGTTCCCATTAGGTAAAATTTTGCTAAATGATATAGACAATTTTAAGAGCTTATTAAAATCTAAAAAAAAATCTACTTACCAAATGGCAGACACAGCTTCGTGTGCAGCAGATAAAAGGGCCACATGGCAACCATGGTGACGCAGCTCGTCTCGACCAGCTTCTGTTTGAGGAGATAGGACAACTGCTCGTGGGGTCGCATGGGCTCGCGCCGATAACGTTTGAGGCACCAAAACGAGGTAACCATTAGGCCGCAGCCGGAAAGCCAAATGGACAGCGCGGAGGCGACATGGATTGGCACAGTGCCCGAATGGTGAATGAACTGAGCCAATGGCACCGAGCTGACACTGTTCTGCACGAGAAACCAGTGGAACAACCAGCCCAGTGGCCGTGCATCCGGCGGCAATAGGCGTCCAAAGTAGCGGCAATAAAGCCAAGCGACCAGGATGCGGAACGGCAAATGCAGCCAGGTGAACAACACCCAAGCGAGCTGATGCGCCCGAATCACCGACGACATGGAGGGCACGATGTTGGTGACATCGCAGTGCGTATAGGTCGAGGCCTCAAAGTCGCTTATCCAGGTCCAGAGTATGGTAGACAGCGTTAGAATGATGGGTGTCACGAATCCAACGAACAAAAGTTTTGCCAACGAAATGCGAAGGTGTGTCATTGAAGATCCATGCACATCCTTGACGTACATGGGCAGTACATTTAGATTATTTACCATACTTGTTAATAAAAATGGAACGTTTGTAGTTTAATTATTTATACTTCGTACTTCCTCAATTCAAAAAAGCTACTTAAAATTTCTATGTGAAGAATTTCTCTTAAGTTGCTTTTTGGTTAAAAATTAAGTAAACTTTGAGCTTAAGCTAATACCGCACAATTATACACAAAAATTACGCCGGGAATGGGGCGTGGACGTAAGCCTGGGGCAAGCTAAAAATTCGTAAAATAGAGACCGTGCCGGGCATCGCAGACAACGCTGTGGGCATAGAAATCCCAATAGGCCGTCATATGGAAGCCCATGTTGGTTATCACCACAATATACTCGAACAGCGCAAAGAATGTGTAGACTGGAAAGGCGAAAAAGTTAGCGAGGATTGCCCAAACGGGGTAGATTACATCGGATCATCTGCTTACCGCCCGCCTCGCAGCGTGCATTGTGCCGCACGAAGCAGTAGCCGGCCAGGCCGAAGGCAACCACATTGATGAGGAAGAGGTTGCGCTTGAAGCGCAGCGATTTCTCCTCGTGCGGCAGGAGGACCACCCGGCGTGCGCTCCTGTTCAGTAGATAGGAGATCAGCATGTAGCACTCGCTGCTCGCTATGAAGACCACGAACGAGTTCCGATGGATCTCATAGTTGTCCGCCGAGGTCCACAGCGACAGGCAGAACAGCGCAAAGTTCTCGATGACGTGCAGTGTACAGGCGAGGATGCCAAACATGCGACGATTGCGCCGTATATGCTCTCTATAATACTCCAAATATATTTTTACCGCTATCAGGCGCAGCGGCAGGTGCAGGATGATGGCCAGACGCCAGACCGTTTTCTGCGGCTCGTAATTGCCAATGGCCGCCGAAACGGAGGGCAAATAGTTGGCCACATCACAATGTGTAAACGTGGAGCGCACAAAGTCGTAAACCAGCGACCAGGCCACGCAAAAGAAGAAGGCACCGAGCGGCAAGCTGAGGGCGATAACCGCCAATCGGGGAAAGGCTATGCGACAGAGGACCCTCTTTGGGTCGTTTAGGCGCTCGTAGGTGGGCAACATGGCTGTGCTTGGTGGTGTAGCTCACATAATTTGCACACGCCCAATTGTTGCTGTAAATGTTGTTAATCTTTTAACCGAATATTCATTTTGATTGCAACGCCAGCGTGTAAACAAATGGCAGTGGCTAGTATGCTGCAGCGCCAATATTGGCAAACATGAAACAATTGGCCATTCTCCGGTAGGTAGCATTTTTAAATAAAAGCCTTTCAATATCCATTTAATATTCCGTTTATTAACGATTATAGTATTCACACAAAAAGATCATTGATAATTTATTTGTGTCGTCTTCGTTTGGCCAACTCTTTTTTTATTCATATTACCAGCATACCTTTCTTATCCAACAATCGATTTAGCTGTATCGAGAGTTGCAAATTGCATATTAAATATTAAGTAATTAGAGCATTTTTAAATAATACTTGGGACAAAAAAAATTAAAATTCTTTACATTTGTAAAAAAAATTTCTTTTAATACATATCAATATATCTGCGAATTAATTGAGCTCCTTTTGCTAGCTAAACTATTCACTATAGTAGCTGCATACCTACCCTACTATGCCGGTATCGATACACTCTTTCCAAATGCATATTATCGATATTTTGGCGTGTGTTATGCCAAAAAAAAAAGAAAAACAACAAATCCCAAAACAACGCGCTTTTTATTTTTAATATTGTTTTATGCAAAAAGTAGCGCCACGACATGGACATACTTTTGGCCAACGTGAACAGCCTGCAGTTCAAGGCGGAGCGCGACCTGATCGAGCAGGTGGGCGCCATACCGCTGCCGTTCTATGGCATGGACAAGTCCATTGCCGCCGTCTGCAATTTCATCACAAAGAATGGCCAGGAGTGCGACAAGGGCAGTGCCTGTCCGTTCCGCCATATACGCGGCGACCGGACCATCGTCTGCAAGCACTGGCTGCGCGGCCTCTGCAAGAAGGGCGACCAGTGCGAGTTCCTGCACGAGTACGACATGACCAAGATGCCGGAGTGCTATTTCTATTCGCGTTTCAATGCCTGCCACAACAAAGAGTGCCCCTTCCTGCACATTGATCCGCAGAGCAAGGTGAAGGATTGCCCCTGGTACAAGCGCGGCTTCTGCCGCCACGGGCCGCACTGCCGGCACCAGCATCTACGCCGCGTGCTCTGCATGAACTACCTGGCCGGCTTCTGTCCAGAGGGGCCCAACTGCAAGCACATGCACCCGCGGTTCGAGCTGCCGCCTCTGGCCGATCTCAGCAAGGATCAGATGCACAAAAAACTGCCCACGTGCCACTACTGCGGTGAACTGGGCCACAAGGCGAACTCGTGCAAACAGTATGTCGGCAGTTTAGAGCATCGCAACAACATCAACGCCATGGACCACAGCGGTGAGAACAACGAGGACGGCGTGCCGAATCATCCGCCCCCGGCGTTTATCAAAGTGCCCACGCCACTGGAGGAGATCACCTGTTACAAGTGCGGACATAAGGGCCACTACGCCAACAAGTGCCCCAAGGGTCACCTGGCCTTCCTATCGAATCAACATAGTCATAAATAGTGCTAAGCCCTGAATACCCAATGTAATCTAAGAATTCAGTTTATAGTACAGATTAAATCTTCCGTCAGACCATCAAACGAGTCCGTCATGCAGGCTGGGAGTAATCGATATGCCATAAATCGGGTTTTTCCACTTGTGCAAATTAAAATGTCACAAATGTGATATTAGAAATGCTTACAGTACCTTGTTTTTTCCCTTAGTTTAAATGATTAAAATACTCGAGTGTTAAAATAATATAACTTGAATTAAAAGAAACATCTTTGGCAATATCGATATGATAAAAAGTTGTGTTCTCACTGGGCGCATTAACTTTAAAAAATTAACTACAATCAACATTTTACAATGTTTTATATTTATTAACTTAAAAACTGCCTGCAAAGAAAATAAATTTTAAAAATAACCGCATTTAGCTGAAATAAAAAAAAAATTGATATTTTTTTCGACATGCTGTGTTTACAAATTAGGTGCTAAGAAATGCTACAGATGCAAGTGTTATTTAGTTCTTCAATATTTTTAAATCTTTCGCAAAAACAAACACCAATAGCTTAGCGTCAATAAAGAACTTGATGTTGCTAATGCACTTATAATGCAAGATATAATATATACATAGACATAACAATCGCTTCTCGATAAAAAAAAAAACTCGATAGCGCTTACTGCACTCCAACGGAAAAGTATCGACAACATCGCTACGCAATTTGCTGCGCACATACACACGAACGAAAACAAAGTGAAAAATATAATTGACGAGTAAACATCACAGGTGTAGTTTTCGCCGTCAAAAGTTTAGGGTTTTTTTTCGGTCAACTAGACAAGCATTTTGATAAACAAAATTTGTATCTGATTTGCTCAAAATACACAACAAATTCACATTGAACGTTTAGTCATTAAACAAAGCGAAAACATGACGATTCTAGCCAAATTACGAGGTGAAAAGCAGGATCTGGAGAAGGTGCCGCTACCACTGCATCTGAACGATGAGGCTATCATGCATCATGGCTCGTTAATCAATGTAAGTTTTGGACAGTCTTTCTTTTGCGCAATCATGTGTGTCCTTGCAAGCCCCACACCCACACACATGTCCTGTGCGTCCTTCGTGAAAATAGCGCTACAAGTTTCGTTTTCGTTTGCCTTCGCGCCCGTTTGTGTGTATGTGTGCGTGTGCTTGTGGGCGTCCATTACTGTGAGATTTTCTATGTATATGCATAAGAATGTATGTATGTGTGTGTGTGTGTGTGTGTGTATGTGTTTGATTGCTCTCAGCAGCATGCATACTTATCGATTTTTCCATACTGGAATTCCCAGTGACTTGTCCTTGCACTCCTTGCTTCGCTCCTTTTTGAGGTCGCGCAACGATTGGCATTGCCAACCTGCTGCCCGCTGCCTGCTGTGACCGTTACCTACTCCCCTCCATTTAAGCGGCCTTTTCTTTTCTCTATCTACTCTTTTCTTTCTTGTTGTTTGCATTTCTATCTTTATTATCTTTCGCTTGCGCTCATTCCAGTGCACGTTTTCCAGATGCCAATGCATATTTAGATGTATGTATGTATGTACATACTTGTATGCAAAGCGAAAATTGCATTTTCGATAAATGAGTACAATATTGCGTTCGCCTTTGTTTGTCTTAATTTTCCAATTGCGTCGCTTTTAAAGCCGCAAACTAGCTTGATTTGCCCTTTGCTCATTAGCGATAAGTGCATACGAAGCACATTTGTTGGAGAATTTAGCAGTGCTGTCACAATTAAAAAAACAGCTCAAGTTTCTATAGAAATGTAGCTTAAAAGGAAACACTATTCAGCTGAAATAGGCTAAATGCATTGCAAAGCAATAAACGAAAAATGATGAAATAATAAATATAATAAAAAATAATCAGATATGTACATAGTTCGTATGTCAACTTAATTTTTTGTTATCATAAAAAATAACAAATAAAAGTAACACACGAAAAACTTTAGCAGTATTTCCATAAGGAAACTTATAATGTATTTAATATATTCCAGATATTTCTGTTCAATACATTTAATATTTCTTTGCGCACAATCTTGTTTTGCGGCACTCCTTTTGTTATTGCACATATGTATATCGTAAGTGGTAAGCACAAACGATCAAACATGCGACAAGTGTTAACCGTTATTAGTCATGTTATAAATTCAATTACAGTGATGGGCATAATAATAAGAACACTTTTTGTAGCCTGAACTCATTGAAAAGGGCTAAAAACTATAAGCCCATGAAAAATATATTCTTTCATTTTTATTTATTTTGTTTTCTAAAATTTGTGTATGTGTGAAATGCTGGAATCAGGGTATCTCCCAGTCAAGCAGTCCCGACTAGGGGAATCTAACTTTTTTTTTTATGTTAGATAAGCTAATTACTAGTTGTTTAAGATTTTCTTATGCTTAGCTATAATTATTTAATAATTCTACTAGACTACTATAATATACTATAATTTTAATTGTACATAATTACTATTTTTGAACTTATACTTATTGTTTTTTGTTTGTGTTTTTCTAATCGCAGCCCAAAATAGCGTACAGCGATGCGGACACAGAGTCGATGGTCTTCAATCGGCCGCAATATCAATGTCTGAAATCGTTTCTCTTGTTCCTGAGCGCCATCATCGTAATGCTGATGGGCGTGCTGGGCGGCTGGACGCTTTACCGGATGTACGCACCGAATCATTCTAGCATGCGCTATCATGCACTCTGCGACATTCCATATGCGGAGGATTCGATTGATCTGCCACGTTTCTATGCGCACAACGACGACGCCTTTGCCCTAAATTGGCGCTCGCTTTTGCCGCAACTCTCGGGCTCGAAGGCGGACAGCTTCAGCAGCGGGGGCAGCAGCAACAGCGGCGGCAGCCAGTTCGAGGATCTGGTTAATGACAACTTCTTCCGCGAGGAGATCGAACTGGACAGCAGCGACGATGACGATGGCTATGCCAAGATCGATGTGCCCGATTTCAAGGATGGCCGCCACGGTCGCTTCATGCACGACTTCAAGGAGAACCAGTCGGCCATCATCGACACCACCACCAATCGGTGCTTCATTATGCCGCTGGACCGCGACACCACCCTGCCGCCCAAAAGCTTTGTCGATCTGATGCAGAAAATGGGCTCCGGCTACTATAACATCGACACAGAGCGCGTGCGTCGCAATATGCGCATCATTACACCCCGTATTCCTGATCTATCGCTGATCTCTGAGCGCATAGCCAACGAGTGCTACGATATGAAGGTCTACATGATGGAGAAAATTGTTACTGGGGGTAAGTGGACATTCATCACAAAATCTATTGCTATACTCAGTACCACGTATTAATAGATCAAATAGGAGCTCATTATTAAAGCTTAAAAAATCGATCATTTTTGTTGTGGCTTAGAAGCTAAGTAATAGACAGGTTCAATTTGATATATAAGCTTATCCATACTACACACAATTTTTTGCTAACTTCCTCATTTCTCCCATATCCTACAAACTGTTGATCATATCTCTAATTTGTCTAAAAAGTCAATGATCGATTAATCGATGTCAAACAACTTCAATGATCGATTAATCGATTTCAAACAACTAATTTGAAGATATTCATTGTAGTTTGTAAAATTTGTAAAAGTGAGCTTGTAAGCTTTTGGATACTTCTTTTGAGCGCTCCCCCGTTTGTTTTAGACCAATAAATATAGACGAATATAAGAAAAAAGAATTTTTATAAATGCGCATAATTAAATGACATAGCTCATAATTAATTTTAAAATATTGTAAAGTAAAGAAAAACCTAAGCGACCCTCTTTTGTGTGTATATTTAGGACTGGGTACAGGGTATGTGCTGATCAGATTCGTTCGACTTGTAACACTTTTACAGAATATTTCTTACTGATTGTCTTTTCTTATTCTTTGCAGTGGCCAAGCGCTCGGCTGAACCTCTCCCAGATGCCGGGAAGTATGCTGAATTCATGGGCAAGGGCGTGATCGAGTACGATCTGGCCAACATAGCCGAGGTGGACGCCTACGAGGCGAACGAGGCCCGGCAGCAGCTAAATGCTTGAGCTGCAGTTGGCCAAACGCCACAAATGTTTTAAATCATTAGCGTACGAAAACAACAAAAAAAAATTATCTAAAAAAAAAATTCCAAACAAAGACAAATAGTCTTGATTTCAGTAAGTGTGTGTGTGTCTGAATTGTAGGCGAATGCCACAACTTGTAGTCTATAGCTCCACTTAGACAGGGGCGATATCGGGTTTTTTCAACACGAATCGAACACGAAAACGATATTAAAACATTATCAATATATTACGACAGGACACGCACTACGTAACATATTTCAAACTTAATCCATGACTTGGTTATCATTTTATTTTTATAATTAACTTTTTTGCTACAAACTCGCTAGAAAGTTTATTAAAATAGTAAAATGACAAACATATCAAAATTTTAAAGTATTTATTTTTATCTATAATATATGCAAATAGCAAATACGATGTTTTGTAATTTCTTTTCAATTTGTGCTTAATTCAAAATTTCTTGTTGCGTAAAATTTGATCGTGATATTTTGACTTTTATTTTTGTAAAATTGGAAAAATCTTTTTGCAATTTATTTTAAATACCTTTATAATTTACATTTATTTTAATATACTCCAAAATTTCATGTTAAATCGTATAGTTCAATACTTGTTTTGTTTTTTGTTGTAACATAAACACGAAGTGTTGAGTCGTGCGTGTTCGTGTCGCCAATTGGAAAACACGACAGGCTCCCAGATCCAATTGCGAGATAACCATGCTTATAAACTGGAAACAGATCGTATTGTATTGGCCAACACGGCTCGACGAGCCGTGCTCAGTTAAGAATAGCGAATCATATATATACTATATAAAGAACAGAAAAACAAAAACCCTGTTAAAGAAATGTACCTAGAAAGCAATTAAATGCGATTGACGAAATTGTGACAAATACAAAAAGCAAAAAAAAAAAATATAAAGCGAGTGCGCATCTGGTTGGATTATGACTAGAGTTTTAGACGTAGAGATTTCGGATTGCTACAACTTTCTATTGTATGTTTGAATAATGGGGGTACGCTAAAAAAAACAAAGAAAAAGAAAAGGACACCCCCAAACCCAACCACTTGATACATATAAATACACACTGCATTCGATTCCAAGTACATATTTTATATTATTATATATACATATATATAATCTTTAACTCTAAAACTATAAAAAAAACGTACGCGTGCTAAACCATTATTTATATAGAAGAAACAGCTATTTACATTTGCCAGAAGACGCAAACGAACATCGGGAAATCTTAAGAAAAACAAAAATTAACAAATTAATCTAAATGTTCTTTAATCGATTTAAATGTATTAAAAACGCGAATTTGTGATCTTTAAATAACTTGTTTGGTTTTTTTTTTGAAATGCCTTTAACCTACACATGTGGCTGGCATAGGGCTATCGTGTGATCCACGCCGTAGGCCACCTTGGACACCTTGCCATTGATGGCAGCCTTGAAGGGGAAGAACTGATCCTTCTTGTGTCCCACGCCCAGGTGGCCAAAGCGATTCTTGCCCCACATGAACAAATCACCGTCGGAATTGACAGCGCCCATGTGAAAGACGCCACAGCCGATGGAAACCACAGTGGTGGCATTGCTGAAATCATTGCGTCCAAACAGCGGTGGCATCAGATGCTGCGGCCTTGAGGTTTGCTCCACGAACGGACCAAAGCCGAGGATGCCATAGCCCCAGGTGTACACCAAACCCTGATCGTTAAGAGCCATGCAAAAGGAGCCGCCAGCAGCCACATCCTTAATCTTGCCAATGCCCTTGGTCAGCTCTAGAGCTCTAGGTGTGCAGATCTGTGTCGCGGCATTTTCCGCATCGTCCAGCTGCCCGTACTCCGAGTTGCCCCAGCCAAAGACGTCGCCGTGCTCGTTCAACGCCAGCACACAGTCCGAGGCGCAGGCAAGGCGCACGATCCGCTCCTTCTCAATGTCGCCACCCACGAGGGTCAGCTGGCCGGCGCTGTGGTAGTTGCCTTGTCCCGTCTGGCCGTCGGCACCCCAGCCACAGCTGTAAACGCGTCCCTTTTGCGTCAGCAACATGGTGTGATCCTGTCCACACTCGACGGCCACGATTTTATCCTCGGCACCGCAGACATCGACCTGTGCGATGCGGTGGATGAGCGAGCTTCTCGTGTAGGATTCATCCTCGATAATGGACCTGCCGCACTGGCCATACGAGTTGTTGCCCATGGTGAAGATGGTGCCGTTCTGCGTGACCACGACGAGATGTGCACGACCAGCAGACATGCTGCACACCCGCATATCCTCGTCCGTCTCGCCCTGCACCCTCGGCAGCTGCACAGCCGTGGGATAAATGATGACATCCAGATTGGCGGGATCGTTTTTGTTGCCCTTAACCTGATGGCCCAGCTGTGAGTCTGTGTTGAGACCGCTGCCAAAGAGCGTCTCGCCATCCGAGCGGTTAACGGCGTACGCCGTGAATCCGTAGCCGGCTGCAACATCCGTGATTTCATTATTGTTCGAGAACTGAAGCCGTGTCGGATGATGCACCATTTCCGTGTAGCGCTCTTTGGCCTTCTTCACGCTCGTCTGCAGGCCGAGCGCTCCCGTCTCCTGGAATCCCCATACATAGACTCGGTTTGCGTGAGCCGCGGATATCTTTGGCTCAAAATCTGAAAGAAAAAGTTTGGTTTGACAATGGATTTTATAATATTGTTCGTTTTACCTTTGATTTTCTTTGGGTCCTGTGCCAAGAGGCTACGCTTCGCTTTTGATGTGTACTGGCGGGTCAAACGCGGAGTCGCCGCCGTTGGTAACCTATACAACACTTTGAAGTTTAACATTTTAGCGGTTGTTTAAATAAATAGGATCCATGCACCGAGTCCATTGCATTGGTTATGTACATTTTACAATAACAAACTGAATATCGATATGCCGATTACTTTTGGTATTTTTATAAATGCTCTTAATTTAATGGCATTATGTTTGAAGTTGCAAAAGAATTTGACTTTCTTTTTATATTTAGTAATTTTTCGAAGTTTCCTTTTTTTTAACATTAATAAGAAAAATTGATTTCTATAATTGCGCAAACTTGTGATACTTACGATATTTTTTTAATTTAAATATCATCCCTAGCACAAACTAACGTATCGATGCCACAGCTGTTTTCAATAAATACTCGATTCCTCAGTGGTAAATATCGATGTGTGCGACTCATCAATACTATCGAAATTGTAGAGAGCGACGAGGAAGTGGCTCCGGCAAAAATTAATAAAAATTATTTATTAAACGCGAAATATTTCTTAGAAATTATTTAATTGCTTTAATTAATGCCTCAAAGTGCGTTTGCGTCATTGGCTTCAAACGAAAAGTGTCAAAAATAAGAAATAAACGTGCACCGTGTAATTTTCAACTGGCTAGCATAATATACATACACACACACACACAAACGAACAGATGTACACATAATGTACATTTAAATCATTATTGTTATTGTGAACCTGTGTGAAAAGTGCAAAAAAAAGTACGGTTTGGCAAGCGCCTGAAGAGATTGGAAATATTGTTCGCAGCCAGAGTGAAGAAAGTGCATTTTTTTATATGGTCGCTGCTGCTGCTGCACAAAGGGCTGGGGCCGTTGGCTGCTGCTAGGAGTTGCCGTCGTCATCGCCGTCGCCAAAAACTTTCGTCGTCTCCGGTAGGTACACACAAAATATACGGCTGCTCCTGTTTAGCTCCTGTTTTGTGTCTCGCTCTCACTAACTCGCGCCTAGCTCAGCCTCTATCATGCTCTCTCGCTCTCTTGATATCTCTCTCATTTGTTATGTTTGGTTAAACTGCTCTCAGCATTTACATATTTATCGATTAACAGCGCGCCGTTTCGATTGCTCAGCACCACCGGCATAAACGGTACTTTTCCCAGGATAACACAAATAGGAAGGTGTTTGGAATAGCAACCAAAGAAACAAAAAATCGCGTATCTGCTGCGCTCTCCTGCACTTTCACAGTTTCGCTCCCTCTCTCTAGCTGGGTGTTGTGCCCACAAAGCAACCCCCATTCGGCCTTACTCTCTCGGTCTCTCTCTCGATTTCGTTTTTATGCAACGCCTGTTCGTCTTTTCATTTATCCTTTGGCTCGCATTCGGCTTTCTTTTGCACTTTTTCGGTTACCATGGTCGTCGTTGCCACACGCACCGCCCGTGGCGTTATATGTGTCAGGAATCTGTCCTCCCTTACACCCCCAAATAACCAAACAACCACCGCCCGAACCTCGGATGCGCAGTTCACTTCGGGGCGCAGTTCACAACCCGCAACGCACGACCCAAAATCCACATGTCACACAGGTCTCTTCTCACTTCAGCATCCATTCTAAATTCAAACTCTGCCAGCAACAACAACACCAGAAACATTGACATCAGCGCAACTAAAACTAAATCAACTCTGCACTAAATTGAGTTCAGTTTTCATATCGCATCAGTGCTGGCAGAATTTGCGGGTTTACAGCTAGACGCCAAAAAGTTTGCTGAAAAAAAAATAGATATATTTTTTCATAAATAAAAAATTCGTAGGGGTATTGTTGTGAAGTAAAATGAAGAAAAAAGCTAGTTATAGCTAAAAATTAGCTAATGTGACAACACTATTAGATGCACATGCATATTTATACACACATTTATGTGTACAGTATATATACAATATATGTTCTTAGATTTACTCCCGAGTTGCTTGTGGTTGCCCTTTTGGTTTCGATAACGCAACGCCCTCAACAGCCCCTGCCCCTCCCCTTCGCCTCACACATTTTATATTCTTCTTGTTGTTTTTAGTGCATTTGGCTGTTCCACTTTCCGTGATTTAAGAGCCTGTCCCTCCCATCTAAATAGATCAAAAATAAAGCAATAATAAACGAATTTTGTACAATTTTTGGAACACTGCTTTGTTTTCAATTAGTTTCAATAATTTTTATGGGGCCTCTTTGAGTGTTTCTTGATATGGTCGTTGCGTCTCCAATCCGTTGAACGGAACGAGCACTTCCTATCCGTGGACTGTTGTCGAAACAACTTTCCGCCTCATAAACCCGTCGAGCACGTGCAACTCTTTTCAATTTCTCTTTGACGAACTGTCGCCGAGCGGCGGACAATAAAAAGGCGCTGCCTTGGCAATGTCTTGCCCCAAAACAAAGGCAACAAAAACAAACAACAAAGGCGACAAAATAGATCGAAGCTGCTGCTGCTGCTGCTGCTACTCGCTCAGTTCAATGGCCATAAACAGAAACCATCCAAGCATTTCAATGCCTTCAGTTTTTTTGGTGGCCTTGCGCCAGGCCTGAGCAGCTCAAAATTGGCTAAAACGGTACACGAAGGCACGTTTTCATGTGTAAAATGTAAATTTTTCATAATTTTTACATGATGTAAACTTGTATTAACTTGTCTGTCATTTTATTTGCATTGATAATGCATACTGAAATCTACATTGTAAAAGTTGTAAATTTTAATTGTATCTACCTGGTAAAAATTACAAGCCATTTTCTAATACTTATCTTACAATTTTATGTCTTAAAAAATTTGATTTTTAAAAAAAACCACAAAAATGTATTTAATGTTATTAAAAAGTGGTTAACTTGCATTGAATAATAATCGGCTTACTTTATTTTATAATAAAACCATTCAGCTTTGAACTCGCTTTCCCAATTTATCAACATTTAGATATTAAATAAGTACCACACCAAAATATCTACTCTTTTGCAACTTGAAAATTCAATCATATATCAGATATCTTTAAAATAAACATGCTTTACAATTTTACTCAAATATGAATACAAACTATTAAGTGGTTCTTTCGTTCCACTCAGCTTTCTCTCGAGGCCAGACACAGAGTGAAAACGAAACTTTGAAAAAAAAAGCCCCAAATAGACGGAAACCCTGACAGCGATACGGAAGATAGAATCACAATTTGTCAAAAGCAAAGAAACAAAAATGCTTTCGCCTTCACTCACCGTACACATTTTCTTTTTTTTCTTTCGAAAAATATAATCTTATCGCTGATGACAACATTTCTCATAATAAGCAAATGTTTTACGCGCAGGCGTTAGTCCAAAATGAAGCTAATTAAGCTGCAGAATTTGCGAATTGACCTTCAACTCGACGCCGTTTTACCCAGTGTCAAAAGTGGCCAAAAGTGAAAACGCAAAAATATATGTATGACTTTTGGGTCGCATAATTATTGATCTTTAATATTTTTTTGTGGCCTCCGGTTGGCTATTGACATTGACTTTGATTTTGCTTTGGCCAACAACCCCAACGATGGCTTCGTATTGAAAACTGTCATTATCTTTTGCCCCCTACAACACACCACTTACCTGGTGGGCATTACGTAAACAGCAAATGCCTCACGACTGTCTCATAGCATTCTTTACTGTTTGCTTTCATACACTTGACGAGGGCATTCTAATTTTGACATGACATTTGTAACGCAAATGTGAAGACACTTTATTTTTAACCATAAGCAATAAAAATTAAGTTCTGGGTTAAACAATTTTTTTGTGTTTTATTAATTTTTTCCAAGTTTAATTTGTATTTAATTGCAGATTCGTCGGTCAATATCGTAAGAATTTATCAATATATATGTATATATTCTTAGATTCTATGCAAATATTTTCAAATCGAAGCGTAATATTTAGCCTCCAATTTGGCCAATACAAAATTGATTTTGTATATTTATGCATGTGGACATAATAAAAATGCAAACTACCTTATATTTTTTTTTTTAATAAATGCATTTCATATATATGCATATGTGTGTTTATGTGTGCAGATTCACGTACTTTCGTTAAAAATAAATAATAATAATATATTCGAATGTTTTTGTATGACCTCTTTAAATCAAGTAATCGAGGTTGAACTGCATATAAATACATTACACTTTTGCTGTATGTCTGCAAGGGTATTTAATCTTCCACAGATAACTGCTGTCTTTTTTTCTTGTTTCTTTATTTTTCTTTTTGAATATTGTTGCCACAGTTAGTTGGTTTGTCTTTGTGTTAAGTACGCGTCAACCCAATCCAATTCCAATTTCATTTCCAATACCTGTTCGTGACTCATCGAGCGCTTGGTCGTTTGGGCCAGCCCCAGCGTCAGACTCAAATCACAGTTACGTTTCACAGTAAATAACCAGGTTTTTTTTTCTCTCTCTCTCTCTCTCTCTCTCTCTCTTCTTCTTCTTCTTGCCTGTTATCGTTGCTGTGGATGCTGTTGCACGTATCCAACACTCGTTGCCAAATCAATTGAAAATTCATCAATTAAAATCAAGTGGTTTCTCGTTCTCCACCCCATTATTGCATTGCCCTGGCAGAGAGAGGGTA
This sequence comes from Drosophila micromelanica, assembly GCA_004143825.1. NCBI lineage: Eukaryota > Metazoa > Arthropoda > Insecta > Diptera > Drosophilidae > Drosophila > Drosophila micromelanica. Next base: position 20,001 of record SCDY01000052.1, on the reverse strand, counting down.
TTGTTATTTCGTGACATGTGTGAGTCCATAAAAAATATATGCATTCATGCTATATATATATATATATGCGTCTACATAGTCATCTGCGTCTGCCTTGAGCTACGTGAACTTAGCTCTTAGCATCGGTAGCTTAATTAAACATGGCACAGATGCTTCTTAGTGCTCAACGAAGATTTAACAGATTACTATATTATATAGCTGTCATGGGAATGAATATTGAGTTTTTGTGTGGAAAAGCTTTTATTTTTGAAAATATCATAGCCTAACTAACCTAACATAAATTTGTTGCCTTAAAATCTTTATCCTCTGACCCAATTAAAGCAAAATCGGAATATAGTTTTCATAGGAACTAACGGGTAACACTTTTTTATAATGGAAATATTTTGGATATATTTCTAAAATATAAATAACATTTTTATCAAGATCAGAATGCAAATAGAAAATTCAGTTTTGATTAAAATGCAGTTCTCGAAAAAATCCTGACAGCTTAAAATAATTTTACAATTATTTTAGGTTAGTTTTTAAGTTTTCTTTTCGATACAGTTTAGGCATCAAACTATTTTGATTCAGTACGTTCCTATCACAGAGAAACGATATGTTCGACCCTGAGATATATTTTTATTATTTTAATAGAATTCTTATTGGAACTATTCAAAATTATGAGTTTCTTTGCGACTTGTGAAGTTGGGCTTATCGTTCTTTGTTCTATATACTATATTCAATTATAAATAAAAACAATTGATATTTTATCAAACATTTTGAATAGCGCTAATGAGAGTCTAGGAGTAAAAACAAATATAAATAAATAAATTAAATAGCATAACTAAGAACGCCTTATCTTAGATTTAATTATATATTTATAGTTTTTTACAAGCGTGTTTAAGATTCGTCATCGCATAGTTAATTGTTCACTTGTGTTTTTTTGTTTATATTGAATTCAATTACGAGTTTCAAATCTGTGTGTTGCCCCATTTGTGTGGGGCAACTTTCACTTGCGTCCACTATTTCTCGCTTGGCCACAATAGCGGCCAGCACAGCTGTTTGTCGTATCAGGCCTTAAATAAGCGTTAACAACATCATCGTCATCATCATCATAGCCACTATCATTATCATTATCATCCCTAACACACACACACACACACACACACTCTTTCATCAGCTCTCATATCCTTACTCTAAGGCCCATTTTTGATTAATTATATTTTTTGGTTGTATTTTTTTGAAAAACATATATATATATATATAGAAATATACAATATTTAACTTGCATTCGTATTTAAGCGCTAGTTTCAAATGCTTTTCCACGCAAATGCTTCGTTTTTAAATAATAATACAACACACGCACACACACACTAAACACATACAGCTTTGATTTCATCTTGTTTACATTGTTTCTTCTTCTTCTTCTTTTTACGTTTTCTCTTTCACATCTTTGTTTTGCATTTCGCCGCATTTGCAATGTTTAATTTGCCGCTAAACAACAACAACAACAACAACAGCAGAAATATGCGTTGGCTGAGGGAGAAGGCAACATGCAGCACCAACAACAACAACACCACCACCAACAACAACAACCACAACACACAGCGTAACACGCATATCAACAAAAACAACAACAACAACAATTACAAGCATTCACCATAATATTATTAACAACAACAACAACAATCACTGAAACATCTTTATCGACATCATTATCATAACAACATCATCATCATCAAACGCTTGTTGTTGCAACTGCCACACCCATATATTGTTGTTGTTGCCGTTGTTGCCCAATTTGCCAAAAGAAACAGAAAAAAAAAACAACAACATTTATATTCGTAAGCAGCATTTGGAGCAGCTAACTGTGCCCCGGAGCGCTTCTCAAGCCATTGAGGAGCCCACACTGGAATGTTGGAATACCCACAGCGTTTTGCGCGCAACATCCCCAATTCCTCTGGCACAGCAATAGCAACAGGAGCAACTACAAATACGCAGCAGTACCCACCGCAGCTGCCGCAGCATCAAAACTATCCCAGCAGCAACAGTTATCAGAGCTGCCGCCAATTGGCACCTGGTTCGCCGGCGCATCATCAGCGACACTCGTCGCTCTCACAGCAGCAACAGCAACAGCAGCAGCAACAACTACAGCAGCAGCAGCAACAAGCGCTGCAGCATCATCGCACACTGTCGACCGCCTCCAGCTGCAGTGCCCAGCACAAAAGTGTGACCTTTGGCCAGCCAGCGAGCAGCGGCTGCCCGGCGCCGATCGATTACAGCAACGGCGGCAGCAGCAGCGGTAACTCCAGTTGCAGCGCCGGTACTGGCAACGCTGGACAACAATCAATGGCGGGCAACATGAAGCACGGTAAGATCTATCTTTCAAATATCCAAATGAATTTATATATAGGGAATTCCTTGAACAACACCTAAATTAAGTAATATATTTATCACGATAGCATATTCAGTGAAAGCTCTACTAAGGGTCCTCTTTTGCCTTCTTTGGGAAAAAATAAATTTTATTATTTGTGTGAGAGTCTTAAAACAGACATCATGGAGACCAAATGGGCCCTATGGGAATAAGAGACGCTCTACCGTTCTAACAAAGGATCTATTTTCAATTAATTTCTTTTCTGTGCTTTCTGTGGGTGTGGTATATAAAGAGATTTTAGATTTATCTATCAAAATGTGGGCAGTACACATTTTTAACTTTTTTAAACCGAGACTCGTTCCCTTTCCTTTGACCATCCATCTATAAGAAGATTAATAGAGGTCCAGCTTATCCCACAAAGCGTTCACAGGAATTTCAGATTAACACCTAATAAGACTCTTTAAAAAGTAGCAAAATTGTCTTTTTACACTAATTGTTTTGTTTCAACACGATTTTAAACATACTTTGAATTCTGCTTTTAATCTGACCAGAATTTTGCAATATTTTTTATTATACTTTAAAATGTAGCTTTAAAGCTTTTGAGCCAATCTACTAATTTTCCATGTAGCCCATATCTTTTACTATTTATCTACCAGTAATGTAATGTAATGTAAATGTAATCTACAAAAATAACAAAAAGCTAAAAGTAAAGGAAAAACAAATATTTTTGTTAACTGCCACACAATCTAATCTAATCAATACAATGTACAATAGCCGCCCCCAAATAAAAAAAAATTTAAGTGCTCAATGGTTCAGTGGGTGGCTCAAATCAATGCCACGCCTTGTAGGCATAAAATAAAATTTTTTCCAACTTAAATGCAACATTTTCTGTTTATTATTTATAGAAAAATATAATAAAGAGAAAAAATATCTGAGTTTCTGAGATTAGGCATTATTAGTTTATGGGCATGAAATTTTACTAAACAAACCAAACAAATATAAAATTTAATTTAAATTTAAAAAAGAAATAGTTCGGACATAGGTTGAATTTAAAAAAAAAACTGGGCTTATGATATTACATACATTCATTTGATTTACAAACATTTGGACAAATTTTAGGTAGGCGAGTTTGTTGGATAATATATGGGAAAAATGTTGTCCAACAAAAATGTTTTCCCAAAGGGTTCGTTTAGAAAAGCTTTCACTGAATTCTCAAATTGTATATTTAAATTTGTTAAACTCAATAAAAAATGTTAATATTAAAGCACGTAAAATTAAATGTTTGTCTCTTTGCTTATACCCTGAATTTATAAGAATAATATTATCTATTTGATCTGTAACTAATGATGAGCATCCCTAATTTTACAGGCAAATCTCAGGAAGACGTTTGCTACGTGGTAGCCAAATACGATTATGCAGCCCAAGGTGCACAGGAGTTGGATTTGCGCAAGAACGAGCGCTATTTACTGCTGGATGATTCCAAGCATTGGTGGCGCGTCCAGAACAGTCGCAATCAATCCGGCTATGTGCCCAGCAACTACGTCAAGAAGGAGAAGCCCTCGCTCTTCGACAGGTGCGTTGTTGCCCGATTTCCAGTTGCAACGAGTAAAACTCCAAATCAAAACAAGTGTATATACCTATAAAAAAAAAAAGCTCACTAAAAATTTAAGTATTCTTTTTATTCTGATTTCAGCAGAAAAAAGAAATGTTACAATGAAAAATATGTCGAGTTTGTTTTCCACTCCTGCATTTTGCTTTCTTCTTGTAATTAGTTTTTCAACTGCTTTTCGGCTTTTGTATATTGTATAACAAATTCGTTAAACATGCTTTAGTTGTGTACTTCTTTGTATTAATTTTGAGTAGAAATTCTTTAATATTTGCTCCCCAACCTCCCCCCGCACGAACCACAACCACACACATAAATTAAAGACCCCCGCCCCTCAAAACTCAGCGCGCTCTGGTTGCCCCTGCAATGTAAACCGAAAGAAGTCGAAAACCCGATTAGCCCCGTTCTATAAGCCAGTTAAAATACAATTCTATACTAAAGACGAGCAATACATATATGGATATATCTTGTCTCTATCTTGTAGCATCAAGAAGAAGGTGAAAAAGGGTTCCGGCTCGAAGACGCTGCCCAATTGTTCGCCCTCACGCCAAATCGAGAGTCCAACCATGTCGCGTCGCTTGCCACCGGATCCGGCCGAGGCCATCGGCACCGCCATTGTCAAATACAACTATCAGGCGCAACAGAACGATGAGCTCCCGCTGACCAAGGGCACACGCATACTCATCCTGGAGAAGTCAAATGATGGCTGGTGGCGTGGACAGAGCGGCAATGCGGTGGGCTGGTTTCCCAGCAACTACACAACCGAAGATTGTGATAACGATGGCGAGATACACACCTATGCCATGGCGGAGAACGTGCTGGACATTGTGGTAGGTTAAACACACCTGCCACACAAACAAATAGATACCCTTTAATTAAACACTTGCATCTGTATTTTAAGGTGGCGCTCTATAGCTTCACGTCGAACAATGATCAGGAGCTGTCGTTTGAGAAGGGCGATCGCTTGGAAATTGTGGATAGGCCCGCCTCCGATCCGGACTGGTATAAGGCACGCAATAATCAGGGTCAAGTCGGTTTAGTTCCACGCAATTATCTACAAGAGTTGAACGACTACTTGGCCACGCCCTATCGCAATACCAGCGGCAACGCTGGCAATGGCAACAACACCGCCAGCAATGGCGCCAATGCCGCCGGCAACGGTGGCGACTCCATGGAGCGCCGCAACGACTGCAACAACAAACCGACGCAGCCGAGTCAGCCCATCGAACGTCCCAATCTAGCCGGCAAATCGTGGTACTACGGCGCCATCACGCGCAGCCAATGCGACACGGTGCTCAACGGGCATGGACACGACGGTGATTTCCTCATCAGAGACAGTGAGACTAACGTGAGTTGGGATCTTCGTATACGATAATTCCAGAGATGCGCCCATCAGGGTCTTTCAAGGGAAGATAATAGGGAACAAATTCGAAAGGGTTTCAGATATGTTGGAATTTCAGTAGTATGACATTTGAATTCTAAAATATGAGAGCTTTCTGGTATTGTATTTATTATATCAAGTTTCATAACAAAATTTATCAATATGTTTAAAGCAAGCTAGTTGTTAATTCCCATTTTTTAAATATAATATCGATTATGATTGTTCTTAAAATGTAATCAGCAGCATTAGCAGAGTCGATTTAGAGCTGTCTGTCTGAAAAATTAGTTTGCCTTTTTTAACACCTGATAATATTACACATTTCGTAATACAATTTCCCTTTTATTTATTATTTTATTGTACTTTAAATGAGATATTTTTATATGAAGGTATTATATTTATTTTACACATTTTGTAAGAGTATATTAGAAATTGTATATTTACTTTTCTAATATATTGTTTATGCGCTCCTGGAATTGACCATATGTTTTTTTTTAAACACTTCCGAATGCTAGCTTATTAATTTTATGATTTTCTCTTAGATGGGTGATTACTCGGTTTCCCTGAAGGCGCCCGGCCGCAATAAGCACTTCCGGGTTCACGTGGAGCAGAACATGTACTGCATTGGACAGCGGAAATTCCATTCGCTGGATCAACTGGTCGATCACTACCAAAGAGCTCCCATCTATACGAACAAGCAGGGCGAGAAGCTGTATTTGGTGCGGCCGCTGCCAAAGGCAAATGGCACGTAAATGGCCTCCTAAACATTGTGGGGGCAAATTTCACTCGCAACTCAACATGGGACATTAAATATATTATTCGAAATATATACCTAATTCAACATAATACAACTTCAATGATATAGAACATATGTATTAACTTGGCTAAAACAGAACAAAAAAACAAAAATCAACGTTTGCGCGATGTCCAAATCTCTTTTTTTTTCGTTTATATGCTTCGCGAGAGTATGTATATAAATCGGTTGATTTAGAGCCCGATTCATGTTCATGTGCGTAATAGACAAAACAAAACAAAAAAAACAGACTTTTTGTACTTTTATAAAAGTTATATACAAATTAACAATTAATTAATTAATGCTTAAATTCGGCTAGCTTTGATTAACTTATTTTTGTTTAACGTTTTTGATACGCATTCTTTTGTAAACTACTACTACTACAAAGAAGAAGAACCAAAGGATTCTTTTTGCTTCTTTACACAAACACTCAATTCTAGATGTCAACATGCATTACATTTACATACTCTATATGTATAAATACATAATATATACGATATTTAAACATTGTAGCCAAGTATTGTGTACACAGCAAAGCGCTTTTAAAAAAACTGATTAAACTGATTTGTAGCTGTATGGGTGTCTCTGTGTATGTGTGTGTGTGTGTGTATGTGTATGTATGTGCGTGTCAATCGTCTGGATATAGAACATAATGCCAATTTGTCTATTAACCAAGCGAGTGTATGTGTTCGTATATGTGTGTGTATGTGCATTGCAATTTGCTTTGTAAACATTATAAGGCTTGCGAGCTATTTATAATACCACATATACCCAATCATACCAATATCTTATCGAGTACGTAAATATGTAGGCGGAACGCTTACAAACAGCTAAAAACAAAGAAAATATGGCACTTACCCAACATTTCAAAAAGCTGCTTAAAAAAAAAAAAGTGAAGAGCAATGAAAAACATAATTAATTTGATAATTAGAACGAGGACATGTTTGTCTTCTTCTTCTAAACACACATCCACAGTCATTTTTGTTATGAGTCATTTTAATTATCATCTAAAGATATAATCATACCAATAATAATAATATCCAAACAAGCTGTTCTAGCCGCATAATTCTAAACATAATCAACATCATACGAAACACACATACTTAAGTGGAGCCCTCCCCCCACCCCCTATTAAACATAAATAAATAATATAAATATATATATGATACGCATATAAGCCATACTGTACAGTTGAAGATGCAATGCCTAACCTAAGCACACTTTCACATATACATACTTTCTATTTGTACTTTACTATAATTATTATTATATTTATGAAGTAGTAGAAGCAGCGATTCCAGCTTTAATTTTTGTTTTTAATTATTACATTTTTGTTTGCCGTTTTATTTTTATATCATATTTTTATTGATTTGTTTTTGATTTAGCTTTTAAGATTAGTGAGAAGAGAATATCAATCTGATAGTTGGGGGCACTTAAAGCTAGTTGCTTTAATGTGGGCGCTGAGTGTTGACCAGAAAAATTGGGTCGTGGCAGGTTTAACCATAAGGTTTAAATGACTTTCGACTTTATTTCATATGCGAATTTTTAAAAAGTATATATTTAAATATATATATATATACATATTAATATAAAGATTAAATAATTTATAGTAATTTCAACAATTGCTAAACCACAACTAGTACTAAAAACGAAAGAGAACAAACTAGAAATTATACCGAAACGGAAATGAATAAAAATACATCAAATAAATTATAAACCAAATGTGCGTTTTCCTATTCAGTTTTCCACTTTTGAAATACCAGATTAAAATTCCCCTGTGTCCTTGGAGAGCGACCCTAATTGAATTGAATAAACACCAAAAATTAATAAAACAATTTTTTTTTCTTTTTTCTTAGTTTTATTGAAATTTGTAATTTTAAATAATTTTTGTTTTAAGGCTTCGAGATAATGTTTGACATACGTTAAGGCTAAGTATGGAAAATTTCATCTTGCTTCTTATTTGGACTTGTGTGTTGGTATTAAATAAACCTGAATGAGTATTAATACCATTTTTTTCGTTTTTCATTATATCATAACATATATACTTGTTTACAAGTATATAGAGATATATATGTATATATCTATTATCATCGCAATTAACAAACTTTAACTTTGTGTTGAGCAAACTAACCCTTCTAAGTGTGTGTTTATGTTGGTTGTGGATTTTGTTTTTTTATTAAAGTCGATTAACAAGAAGCATTTAATTTAGGTACAAAAGCATATATGTTTATATGTATTACATGTATTTGTATATATATTAATTATATATATTATGTATGTGTATATTATATGGTAGTTAGTTGTAATGAACAGTTTCATAATCTTATTAAGGCCACACAATCAATAACTGACAAGAGTTCCGTAGAGCGAAACAAGCGCCATTGAAACCCAAGAGAAAAGTAAGAGAGAGCTTAAAGGATGCGATGATAATGCGAAAAGAAAAGAGAACGTTTTTCCAACTTATAAATAATATACAAGATTAAAAACACAAAACGAAACACAAACTAAGCCCGCAACAGATGATGAGGAGGGGAGACACTACTTTTAAAAATTACAAGTACTTGTTTTTAGTAGTTTTTTTCTTTGTTTCTTTAGTTATATATTTAGTTTAAGTTTTAAGCTAAACACACGACAACTGTGGCGCACGTTAAGAAAGTTAAGTTTAGTAAAAAGTCTATAGATGCTAAAGGCAAACGGTAAATACAAATCTTTAGTTACACGCAAATATGTATGTGTGTATTTGCCGTATAAATATGTATGTAGAGTTTGGAGCTTTTGTAAAAGAATATAGAATATATTGTTACATATATTGTACGATCAACGGTTGCAAACGATCCGTTAAAACGGATACTACTTCAGCATGTACATACGTACGCATATATATATATATATTTATATACATATACATATGTATATGTTTATATGTATAATATATATATAGTATATATTAAAGTTTATAGCTATTGTTCATAAAATGGACTAAATTTTGCATTTTGTTCTGCGGCTTTTTTTCCCCGTTCTGCTTCAACAACGTCTCAGCCACGTTGTTAGCTCCTGGTGCTGCTCCTGTTTTTGCTGGTGTCGCCGCTCCTGCTCCGGCTGCTCCTGCTGCAGTTGGTCCTGCTTTCCGCCTGAGTCTGAATCTCATAAAAATGGATTATTCGTGTTCATAGCGCCGCTGGCCTGTGGAGTTATATATAATTTAATATTCAGTTTCAGTGCTCCAGTCGGCAGTGCCCGACTTTTGATTACCCTGTACCCAGCTTTGAACTATTTTGAGGTAAATTTTCAAACTATTTTTTTTTTTTTTGAATGCTTAAACGATTTGTCAATACAATGGATATTTTGTTTAATCTGCCATATAAGAATCTATAAACTTAAAAATGCTGTGTATCTTTCTTATAATCGCTTCTAAATCGAAATTTATCGATATAAGGCACACAATTTTAATTTTAATATAAACTACTGATATTGCTTATATATATTTTGTTTGAAATTTGTAATAGGTCGTTCCCTAAGATGGATATGCTCAAAGATGGAATTTATGGAAATGATCGATATTTATTGATTGTGTGAAAGCGGAAGTTCTCAATGAATGTATAATGTTATTTTTTTTTTTAAATAATCTTTATATTTGTACGAGGTTTTACAAATCAAATGCTGATGCTTCAAGTCTTTAGACCATATTTTGGAAATATTTATCGATTCTGAAAAGCTAACGATAATGATCGAAACACCAACAATTTCAAAAGTAGAAAAAAGCAATTAACTGGATGATCCCTCTAGCTAACACATACTCTTCTAAAACTGGAATATATCCTTGCATTAACCACTTTGGCACTGGGTACAGGGTATGCAAACAAAGTTTGCATTTTCGGTCATGCTTACCGCAAATGGATTATTAAAACCGCCGGACATGCCGCCGGCCAGGACAGGCGGTGGTTGCATGCTGCCAAACCCACAGCCATTGGGCAGACCTTGGGCCAGGGCAAAGCCGTTGTTATTGAAATTGTAGAAACTGGCGGTTGCCGCTGCCGGCTGCAACAGCTGCTGCCCCGCCGCCTGCTGTGGGCTGCTGCCGTAGCCATTTGGTATCAGTGTCAGCTGGCCATAAAGATTTTGCTGCTGCTGCTGCTGTTGTGCCTGGAATGGATTCACCAAGTGGCTGCTGCTGCCGTTGAGGAGCAGCGACTGTTGGCTCTTAAAAGGATTGACACTGTTGTTGTTGTTGTTGCTGCTGCTGCCATTGCTAATGTTGTTAACTGTGGGGGGAGTACATTTTAGTTGTGGAATTTAGCGATTTTAGCTGCTGCAATTGCCACTCACCTGTGCCAAAGGCATCCGCCAGCTGTGTGTTGCCATTGGTTGGCGTTGGCGCCTCCGTGGCAGCTGCCTCGCTGGCCTTCAGTTCGCGCAGCTGCTCGTCGAGGTCCTTCAGCGCCGCATAGCGGTCCTCGCTGGGCGCCTGGCCTGCCCGCGGGCTCTTCTTGTTCGTCGTTTGGTTAAGCTGACTGTTCTGCAATGCGGTGCCTGCAAACCGAAGAGTAAACAAATTAATAGGTGACTGCTACTACAAAATACTCTTTCTTTTTATTTTTTCAAGGAGTTCAAGGCAACCCAACACAAAACAATGCGAGCAACAACGGGTAGGCATCAAACCAACAACAACAAGCCAAAAGAACACAACTAAAATAAACTCAAACGGGGGAAACAACTATCTGCGGCACGCCGAAGATGAAATACCCTTGCAGACATTTTGCTAGAAATTATATATGAATACTTAAAGAAATTTTGACAGCAGATAACTTAATTTCCATATGGAAATATATTGAAAACAAATGTTCTTATGAGATTCCTTTCTATAGGAACTATAATATAAGTCCGATTCCAGTGTAATTTTTTTATATATATTTTATAGATACAAGAAATCGGTAAAACTAAGAAGTTTTTCATGCCGCAAGCCAATTTGTGATTCATAGTTTCTATATCAGCTACATGTTAGTGTAGTCAAATTTTTAAACATTTTTAAAAATATTTTTAATTATGCTTTAAAAATAAATGATTGTTTATAAAATAACAGTAAAATACACAATTTCTTTTTTAGAGTTTTGCTAATGGGAGCTATGTAATATATAAGTCTAATTCTGATTAAATTTTAAGTAAATGTTAAGTGTATTGTTAAGCTCGTTTTTGCCAACTTTTGTGAAGATATTTTTCTATATAATATCTAGCTTTTCAACCAAAAGTTTCTATGACAGTTTTTAATATATATTGGTCTAATATTATTTTTATTTAAATTTTACGATTTTATTAAATTTCTAATATATATTAAAAGATGTTTTTCATCAAAGTAAAAATTTTTTTACTGATCCATCCTAAGACAGCTATTTCATATAATTATCTGATCTTAATACGTATTAGGAGGCCTACATTTGCCTTTGGTTATATTATATATCTTAAAAGATAAATAATATTGCATATAAGATCCGATCTGGCCGACCTCAGCAAAATAACTGACTCATGTTTCATCAGAACTAAGGAATTAAATTTGCGAAGAAGCAGACAGATGGATATGGCTTTATGGACTCGACTCGTTCAGGGGTATAAATATATATACTGGATGGATTAACATAAATCTCTTGTGCACATTTCATGCCAATATTATTGCAAAACCCGCTCTGCAAGCGCATTAATCGTAACGAAAAACTTACTCCACGTAAAGAAAGGATTATGAAAGGCATTTAAAATATTCGAATTCGAGTCGCACACGGAATACTCTTCCGCCGATGTTGTGTCCTCAGAGCTGTGGAACGAACTTGACGTAGTTTCCGGCTTGAGATAGGGCAGAAATGGATTTGTGGGCGTTCGCGCACTAAACGCCTGGAAGGAATCTTCGGCGGAGTCGTCGCCGCTGCAGCTGCAACACTTGGCAGAGTCTAGCGAGGTGGCCGAGCTCTTGGAGGGTGTTGTTGTTGTTGTTGTTGGGGGCGGCATCTCGGACGGCCAGTACTCATCACTCCACATGGTTAGCCTCGAGTAGGCGGGCCCCGCATCCGGCTGCGACTCCAAAACTGGCTGTTGTTTGATTTCTGGCGAGGATCGCACCGTCGCAAAGTCACACTCGAAGGGATCGGCATAGTCCGGCGTGCTCCAATCGCTCCAATCTGGCAGCGACGCCTTCGTATGGTAATAGTTGGTCGCTGGGGCAACAGTTGGGGAGAATTTGTTTATAATTTTTTGCAATGCGAACGAAGAAACGAAGGCGCCAGGCGAGCGCAGAGAAAGAAGAGATAAATTATCAATAGGAGCTCGTTCTCACATGGGTGAATGTGGATAAGCGGAATGCGATTTGCGATCTGGGTGAGCTACGTGAGAAACACGCTCTACGAATTGCCAAGCGAAATTGAAAGCCAAAAGCAGCCAGAAATTGGCATTAAATTGTTGCCACGTGCAGCTGCAGTTGCGGCGGCGGGTGAGGAATCAGTTTTTTTGTTTTGTAGAGTATGTTCGTGTGCGTGTTTGTGTGTTGCCAGAGATAGAGATAATAAATAAAACCAAAAACGAACTAAAAAAAATATCAACGGCTAGCCGACGAATTAATACCCTTGCAGGCATATAACGTAAGTGCGATAAGAGTATTCTTCAAATAACGTTAGCTACTAATAAAGCCTAAAGGCACCACAAGCCTGAAATTTGAACCCGGATGTTTTTTGCTCAGTTCCGTTAGATAACTTATTTACCCGGAATCGCTATTAAAATAGTTTAATAGGATGTTTTTTGCTCAGTTCCGTTAGATAACTTATTTACCCGGAATCGCTATTAAAATAGTTTAATAGTGGGGCTTTGGATGTGTGATTAATTTCTGAACAAATCTATGAATCATTCAATATACACAGCAAGTTAAATGTATAATTGGGGAACATGTTTTATTTTTTTAATTTTAATTTTTTTTTAATAAAAGCAAATAAAATGTATCATATCGTTGAGCTACTAATCTGGTATATGAGAACTTTTATTTCTAAATTGGTATAATATTTCAAATTGGTTTTTATAGATTTTGAGTTTATAAAGTTACAGATATCCTATTCACCATGCTAAATACCTCTCATACATTTTGTATATCCACATGGCGTACAAATAATGTTCCTGGCTTAAAATCCCAATAATAATTGTCAATATTCCAACTCACAGTTCGAACCAAAAGACTAGACATTCTTTAGGTTCTCCATGTGAGTCTGATTATTCACATAAGCTTATCGTTCCTCACATTATTTAAAGCTTAGAAAATAAATATTATACTTATTATTTCTAGAAAATATTTCATTTTGCTATACCCAGTCGTATATACTTTTTTAAACCCGGTTCGAGCCGGGCTTAGGGTATCCTTTATACTTTATATTATAGTTTTGTAATTTTACCCAATAGGTATTATTAAATATAATAGATATATCTTTTGGCAAATTCTTATTTATGCTACATCTGAGTTAAGCCAAAGTCCAAACATTTATTTAAAATATAAAATTTAGTTCAGCTTAAAGTTTGGCAATATACGCTGCATAATTTAAAATATATTTAAAAAACGGACTCGGTTGCAGCTTTGATATATTAAACCAATTTTTGATTGATTTATATAAAAATTTAGCTCTACACTTATCGTAAAGCGCTCTGCAAGGGCAAACAACAAACAGAAATCAGCCATAGATGGAGGATTTAAGGAGCTTACCATCAGCCACTGCATTATAAATGGGTGCATGCTCGAAATCAGCAAAGTTCTCCGATCCGTTGCCATTAGAGAGCTGTTGCTGTTGCTGTAGATGCGCCGCTCTGATGGGCTGCACCTTGGCATAGCCATTGGTGGAGCTAACGGAACTGGCCGAGGAGACGGCTGGTGAGCCCGTGGAACGCGCCGAGGTGGCATCAAAAATGTTCGCCGAACCAAAATCGGCGACAAAATCTGTTTCGCCAGCGAAGCCATTGCTGGCACAGCTGCTCGTGTCGGACAGAGCGCCCGTCGATGTGGAGCCGGCGCTGTTCAGGCTGGTCAGGGCCAGGCCCAGGCCCAGGCCGCCCAGATTATTGGCGAAGGCGTCATGATTGCCATTCGTTTGTGCTTGATTGTGATTTTGATGCTGCTGATGTTGATGATGATGCTGCGGCCGACTGATGGCCGTTGTGGAGGCAGCTGCCTTGGAGAGGCCATTGGCTGCGGTGCGCTGGGCGGCGGGCGGGGTCAAATGAATGCTGGCATACCCATTGCTCGAGATGTTGCCCGTGTGGTAGCCGTTGCTCGATGACTTCAGATTGAGCGACTTGAGCGGACTGGCCGGCTCCAGATAGTACCGCTTGCGCTCGTACTTATCAACCATCAGCTCCCGCTGATCCTGCTGTGCGACAGCGCGTTTCGGATCCCAAAGGCCGAGCCACGTCTTCGCGCACAGCTCGTTGCCGTGCGCCTTGAGGAAGTCGAGCTCCTCCTGTGTGAATGTGGCCATCGATATGGATTTCACTCGATGCGGTGGCGTCAGACCGCGTCTGAAAGACGAAACAAAGAAAGAGAGAGAGAGAGAGAGAGAGTACCGTTTAGAAAGTGTTTCTATATCCTTTTATTTTCTATTTTAATAATCATTTAAAATTAATATTTTTTAAATTGTTGTTTTTGATATTTTTTAATACAAATTTAATATTTGAACTAAAATTTTGTATAGACAATTTTATTAAATTTCTTAAACATTTGATTATTTTTTGTCATATAAATCGCTGTATCAATAAATATACAAAAATAAATATTTTATCGATACGGTTATGCAATGATTTGTGTCAATAAATAATCGATCTCTTTTTTTTTGATTCGCCGATCAACTGTTATAATAATATAATATTTTATATTTGATTTTTCTAAAAAACGAAAACGTTATGCAATTTTCTTAATTTTTAAATCCCCTGGCTTAGATAATTTTGAAAATATTTAAGTAACGTTATACTGATGGTATTGATAGTCATTTTTCTTGTCACAATCGATTATTTTGTTGGCACTACCGATAGTTTTTAGCTCCGAATTCAGCGTCAGTCATTTTTGCTTGGTGCTGCATTCAAGTTTTAAATGTGGATTTAAAAAAATTTCCGCATTATATTATAATTCTAAAAGATACAATACCAAAATTTCTAAATTTTCAAAAACGATAAAATTGTTTGTTTATTGAAGTTGAATCTGTCATAGTTTGAATGTTATTAACTTTATCGATTACAGCACTTTTGATAGTTTGACAGCTCTAAATCGGGTTTATGTCCGACACTTTATCAACCGGCTCCGAATGACCCGTTAAATGGGCGTTCAATTTCATATAATTGCACAAATTAATTGACCGGCCTTGGGGTGAGCGCTGCAATTAGAGCAAGTGGAAGAGGAAGAGCCAATAGCTGGGGCTGAGAAGTGTCCGAATCGGCGGGCAACATGAAAAATGAAACCAGCCATAAATGAAACTCAAAGCAAAAACCGGCAAACGGCAAAATTTGCCTCGCAAACGCTTAAAGCTAATTTCAGTTTTTCACGAATTTTCCCAAACGAAATGGGCACAACAGCAGCAGCAACAATATTGCATATAGAAACACAAACATATATGTGTATGTATTTATATGCATATATATAATGAAGAAACTGGACGTTTCACATGAACGCTTCAGTGGCTCACAGAGCCAATTCGTTATGGCAAACGAGACGAGACGAGACGAGACGAGACGAGACGATTGTTGAATCGGGCTGTGGGCGGGTGGGGCTAGGGTGGTGCAGCAAAAAGCGAGAGCTCTGATCAACATCGCATAGTTCTCGAAAACCCCCCGCTAGCCCCTCCACATACCTTTTGAATGACACTAGGTGAAGTACGGGCTTCAGCAGTTTTGGGTTCTTGAACTATGCCATTGTTTTACCGTATAAAGATAAGGTTAATTTGATTACAAATGGGAGATTTCTTTCTGCTCTATGGAATAATTATGTCTTTTTCTTTATTGCTTCTTTTTCTTTAGGACATAAGCAATAGTTCATATCTTTGTTTGGTCTTAACTATTATTTAAAAATATATTGTATTCATTTAAATTATCTATAAATACGAATAGTATAATTTGTTTAATATATATTTATGTATATACAAAATACTTGAAGCAAACAATTTTTCTTAAATTATATTTTTATTGTAATTTTTATAGGCAAAAGGATATATTCTTCACCTTCCCTAGTTGAAATTTGACAGCATCTTTTATAATCAAAACAAATTTTGTTATATTGAAAACAGATTTTTCTTCCAAAGGCATTTTATACATTTATTAAATTCATGACAGTCTGAAAATTAAATCTTTATTCTACTTTCTACATATTCATTTATATTCTCTATATTTACCACTATTTAATATTTTTTATTCATTGATTAATCAGATGGATCCCCAGATTAATTAAATGATTATCAGACATAACCAAATTTTTCGTATATTTCCCTCAGCACACAACTCTGATTTTCTAGATTAATCGATTTTTCAATTGCCAATTTCGACTTGTATCATTTGAGCAAGGGGCATTGTCTTTTGGCCCCTGTTGGGGTCTAATGCAATTTGTAACTCAATTGCAATTTATGTCCGCTGCGGCAAGTTCTGCAAAATTACAGCGGGTCCGCATGGCAGCTGGGACCCAAGTGGGGCAACTGGGCCAGCTGGCAAAACTGATTCAATTAAAGAATTGCACTTTGTGCTGGATAACTCTTTTTTTCTATTTGCCAGCGTCTTCTCTATCTATCTCTCTCTCACTATTTTTCTGGGCGCAATTAGCGCTGGCTTTAAGTGGATTGGGAAGTGAAGACACGATTTTCGATATTGCAGGCACTTCCGCCAGCTGTCAATTGATTTGTGATAAAGCGGAAGCGAGGCCTGAGACTGCGACTGAGAAAGAGACAAGGGACTGCAACTGACACTGGGCCCTGTCCAAGTACCTGTTAGTTTGTTGTGTGTGTGTGTTGAGTGTGTGTCCAATTGAGGGTCTCAAGGCACGCACACACAATTCGTTAGCTGCAGCCAAGTGCCGCAATCGTTGCCACAAACGTGGTCACAGCTATTTTTGTAACCCAAGTGAAAAGTGAAAGTTGCCCCCCACCCGTCACACACACACACGCGTACTTGGTTCAGGTCCACTGCCACGCCCATCGTTTACGACAAGCATTTGAATTGCTTTGGGCTAACAGCAACAGTAGCAGCGAGTGGCAACTTAATTTGTATACCCTGTAACCATAAGAAATGCGCCAAAATTGGATGTAAATAAAGACAATACCAAATGTATCCGACAGATAAATGGCATATAAATCAGTATCAAGTGTGTAGACAATACGTCGAAATGATCTTTTATTTTATTTTTACTGCCTAAAAAAAGTTGTCATTTTGTGTTTAAAATACACCATAATTAATATATTTAAAATTTAGCATAGGTATACAAAAATTTATTGAATAACATAGTTAATATTCAAATTGTATATCTGTATATCTAAAGAGATCATTATCATAGATCTTTAAAGCATCAGCTTTGATTCTTAAATATTATATATTTTCAATGCAGTAGCCTACAATTTGAACTCTTGGTATCACGTAAAAAGCGGAGATTCGACCCCAATTATATAAATATTATCCATATATAAAGATATATTATTTTCATTTAATATTTTATCTGACAGACAAGCTGTCTGTCCGACCACATGGCTGCCTGACTGCCTTATTATCGCAATGTCTGTCTGCCTGTTTATCTGAGCTCTTTTGTGTCTTGTCTGCCCATCAGACTGTCTGTCTGTCTGTCTGGTTGCTTATCAGCCCTGCACTTTATATTCCTGCACAGGGTATCACCTTGCCCAACACTTTCGTACGACATATTCTCAGTTGTTTTCTTAATGCGCTAATTAAAAGACAAGACATTGTGAGGCAACTGAACGAAAGGCAAACACAAAATCTAGAGGTCTCAAAAGTACACACACACACACACACACACACTCACACACACACACAGCCATGCTAATTGAGAGACAGAGTGGAGGGAAGAAACGTCAAGTCATGGCACAACCAAAAAGTGTGTCATCTGGCCGGCCAATACCCTAGAAGACCCCGACTCACTCAGCGGCTAGCCCTGCCCCAAAGTGGAGAACGCACTGCAGTTGCAACTGCAACTGCATCAGCTCTGGTTCAATGCGCAACAACATATGAAAGCTAAAACTAGTCACATTCACAAACCACATTCACATTCACATCCACATCCGAGAGTTTCTGGAAGAGCCAGCGCGGCGTGGAGTCAAAAGTTTTGCTGAGCAAAAAGCGTTAAATAGCTGTCGGGTTTTCCAAATCAGCGCCACATCTTTCGTGCTAGGCACAAGTGGATACAAAATTAAAACAAACACACACACACACACACACACACTCTCACACTATGACAAAGCTTAGTTTAGCTTAGTTTTATATGTATTGTGTTTTAGTATTTTTTCGTTTTTTGTTTTTTTCGCCACTTCGCCACAAAATGCAAAACTTGTTTTTTGCGCATTTTGCGGACTCGGCGTAAAAAAAGCACAAAAAAGCAGAAAAAAACTCGTCGCTGCGTTGTAGCGAAATATTATGCATAGCCAACAGATACAGATACAGATACCGATACTTATATCTGTATATAGATACATCTATAGATATAGATACAGATACATTTACACTAATGTACGAGGAGCACCATACAAAAATGAAATGTGTAAGAAAAAATATCTAAATGTTTGACGAAGTTGTAACACCCTGCATAAATAAATGACAAAGCTAACAGATTTGTGTAATATTCTGTCAAATTGCACGGTTGCCGATTTATTTAATCAGATTTAAATATCAAATGTTATTTCGATTTTTCTGAAAGGACTGATAGACTATATAGATATTAGATTTTTTTTTAAATGGCATAAAAAAATAAAATATTTTACGCATTCTATTTTGTCAAGCTTATAAGTTTAAGAAAGATGAATTTTTGTACAATAAAAGTTTTCATCTAATAAATCATTTTTGACGGATGGTTCCTATGGAATGAGCTATATGATATACAAGAAGGAATTTTATGTAATCTAAAATAACAAAATTAAATTCCACAATAAAATAAAAGTTTACAGAATTTTGATATAACAGCATAATAAATTTTGATACAATATCATTCTTTTTCTCAATGGGTAACAAATTTCTTAACCTAATGCTTATACCCCCTCCCCGGTTAGGGTATAGTAAAGACACAGCATTTTCAGACCTACCACATGACGTTTAGCGCTGACGCTTTGCAAAAGCGGCCCCAACATCAACAATAAAAGACAACAACAACAACCACTGCGAAATTATGATAATAAACAATGAGTAAAGCAAAAGCTACAAATGGCAAAAACATAAAACAAAAACAAAAGTAAGCGCACCTTAGTGCAAAGGCAAGTACGATATAGATCGAGATGATGAGTGGGGCAGCGGGTACATCTGAACTTTTGCATCGACTTGGACTCACGAGCAACATTTAAGAATTAATTTATGTCATTGCCTTGGAATGAAAAGAATAAAAAAAGGCAATGAGTCATTTCGAACGGTAGACGGAAAGCGACCAACAGCTGATAACAACAAGCGAGAGAAACGGCAATTGGTCAATTTTCGAAAAAGAAAAAAAAGTCAGCCCTTGCGCATTCCCCACTTTACTACCAACTGGCTTAGGTAAGTAAATATTTCCAACGAATTGATGGTTTTTATACTCGTTCACGAAGTGAAAGAGTATATTGGTTTTGTGCAATGTCCGTCTTGCTGTCCGTCTGTCCGTATGTCCGTATGAACGCAATTATTTTCGCCGCTATTGA